>ML103051.1:0-16814 GCA_003697995.1 Taxidea taxus jeffersonii
GGAGGGGCGCGGGCGGCGGGCGCGCGGCGCAGACCGGGAAGCGGTGTCCCCCTGGTGTTTCCCCGGAGCAGCCCTGACCTCGAGCGCGCCGTCTTGCCAATAGGTGTCTCCTCTCCCCCAGCGCTGAGCGCAGCCTCGCGCCGAGCGCGCCGCAGAAGCTCGGGGCCGGGCCGGGGCGAGGTTCGGCCGCCACAACCGCGAGAAGCGCTGTGCGCGAAGTGAGGTTTCCCTGGGAACGCAGCCGCGCCGGTTTCTTCCCTAGTGGGCCAAGGCCACCCGGTGGCTTCGGGGACCAGCCGCAGGACGTAAGGCGGGGGTCCGCGCCCCTTCCGAGCACCGCTGGTGGCGGAGCCTCTCCCCGCTCCGCGCTGCGCCCGCAGGACTAAAGGGCACCAGATGTGCTGTCCGGACACAGCCCCTCATTCCAGCCATTTTGCAGCCCCACCCACGGGAGTTCCAACCGTGGGAAGTGGTTCTGGACGGTGTGAAAAGGGATCTCCAGGTTTAGAGTCACGGAGCTGCCTAAGCGCCTGTCCAGAAGCCACTAGGGAGAGGGAGTGGGCGGAGGGCCCTCACCCCGACACCCCTGGCGCAGAATGGAGCTCCTCCCGGGTGAGCTCCGGCAGATGTCTGGAAAGGGTCTCCAGAAGGGCCCAGGGCATCCTGCTTAGGGGTCAGGATAGCAAGGGCGCCCTGGAAACTGGGAGACACCTTTCCAAATGCCTCTTCAGTGCTGGAGCGATTTCTGTAAACGATTTTCAGAAAGCTGGCCAACTTCCCCGGGTGTAGCGAGAACTCTGTTCCGAGGGCAGAGGTGCTTCTGAGGAGCAGTGCCTTCGGGCACCAGCCAGAGGCCCCCACCCAGCCAGAAATGCTCTCCTCCAAGAAGGCCCTGGTCTCTAACCGGGAGGGACCCTAGGCGGTGCCCTCGGTCAAAGGGATCAGTTATTTTCTCCATATTTTGTATTTGTGAAGGAAGAGGTGTGTTCCTCACCATTTCATCCCAGGTTAGGAAATATTTAAATGTAGGCATCAGGTAATATTTATGGGACAAGCTCTTGCTATTAGGACAATTTCTAACAAATGTGTTAAGGTTTTGGTCGTAATTTCTTAGACACCTTTTTCAAAGTCTGCCCACGTGTGTTTTTTAAAAATGCAGGCCTTTCACAGTTTCGTTTTCTTGACTTGAGCCGCCGGTGGTCCATCCCGCAGCCCTCTCTTCTTTTTTTACGAGAAGAAACCCCGTCTGTGGGGTGCTGGTGATTCTTCCTGTTTCCTGCTTCAGAAAGGGCATTTGAAAAGGGCCTTTGGGGAGGTAGCACCCTAGGGTGGTGGTGCCTCTAAACTCCGTGACTGAGGGGATGCTCTAGAAGAGCTATAGCGTTAGGCAACCAGAAGGTGCGATGGAGCCCTTCCCGGACCCTCCGGGGCGCTGGAGGGCCCGAGAGGTCCTCTCCCCGAGGCCTGCGGGAGGCACCAGCGGCCCCTGTGAGAAGCGGCTCGATGCCCCAGCACTTCCCTCTGGTCCAGTGAGCCTCCGGGCTGCACCTCGTTAAGCCCTGTTGTTTCTGAAGGCCCCGTGCCTGTTTTTCCGCGTGGAGAATGCAGAGAAACGCTCGGTAGCCGCCTACCCACCCACCCCGAGGTTGCTCCACACAGAACGCCCCCGGGCTCTCCCGGGCAGAACAAAGCGGCTCTGTTCTCCCCACGCTTCACTTCGAGGCCTTGTTTCCTAATCCAGATTAGAAGAGGCCCTGGCCGGGCGCTCGGCTCCATCACACCCAGGGCTGGAGCTCGGTGCCCCGCGAGCACGCGCAGCCCGCAGAGGAAGCGCCAAGCTAAACATTTGCATCGGGATGGAGCGGCCGCAGAATGGGCAAAGGCTCCAAACCCCGTACCAGTTGGAAGGCGCGGGGCGGGCAGAAGGGGGTGTCGCAGGTAAGAGGAGAGTTTAGAAAACGGGCCTGCGCAGCTGGCTCCTCAGGTTGGGGATCCGAAACTAGGTGGGGAGCCGCTCAGCCTTGGGCAGAGCAGGGCTGAGTCCCCGTCCCTGCGGCCGGGCGGGAGCTGGGTGGACACCTGTGCGTGCGGAAGCCTGAACCCCCTTTCTCGAGAACCTGGAGCGAAAGCTGCCGTCCGCGCCGACGGTAAGGGCGGCTGCTTCCATGGACGCTTGGCTGAGTTGAGTGTTAGGAGGCAGCTTCGCGACCGGAAAGAGAAAATGAAGTGCTGCTTCTCGACAGAAACAGATTCCATTCGCCCGAAGGTCAGCAAAAAAAGCTAACTAAAACACAACAACCTTCCAACGTACGTCTCAAAGTGAGGACTATTATTAGAAGCGAAATCAGGCCAAAGTGAACCATAGTTTATCACTGGAGAAGAGCAGCCATTGCAAAGGGTCATGGGAGAGAGGCATGAGGGGGGCTGTCATTTGCAGGTTATTTGCTTCTGGAAAAAGGTCCCCCAGGGGGCCCGCAGGGCAGAAAGGAGGGCGCGTTGGTTAGCAGTGGGGCTGCAGGGATGGACACCCGCGCCACCCAGGCTTTCGCCGACGTCCCCTCCACGGGTGACTCTCAGTCTCCTGTGAAGTTCCCCTGCCGTACCAGATGCTGGTTGCCCGTGGCACCGAGACACTGGGGACAGTCAGCACACACAGCTGGGAGAAGGCGCATCAGGCAAGAATGGTGCCCACGCGGGCCTTCAGCTCGTGCTTGCCGCGGCGGGGCTGCTGGGACTGAGCCTTGGGTCTGGACCCCATGTACTCAGCCTTGGAGAGCTCTGCAGTGGCTGGTGCGCCGTCCTTTAAGGAGTCGGGGGACTTAAGTGAACGGTGTTCCAGCGAGGCCACATGGCAGGTGGGCGCCTGTGCTGCGGGAAAGCCGAGCTCCAAGGGCTGCTGTGCGGCAGGCGGCGTGGCGGGGGGCCTGTGAGTGCCTCAGCGGGGCTCCCCCATGCCAAGGGGAGCATCTCCAGCCCAGACGGGAAACTCCCATCTTCCACTTTCAGGGCCTAGGGTAGCTGTGGGGGCTGGGAGGTGGTCCTGGGTGGGGCTGCTTGTGGCACGTGGCAGAGCGCCTTAGAAAGCAAGTCCGGCTGCCCCGGGATGGCGCGCTGGCCCCTGGCAGGACGTGCTGCTGCG
This sequence comes from Taxidea taxus jeffersonii, assembly GCA_003697995.1. Lineage (NCBI taxonomy): Eukaryota > Metazoa > Chordata > Mammalia > Carnivora > Mustelidae > Taxidea > Taxidea taxus. Next base: position 3,140 of record ML103051.1, read on the forward strand.
GCCCGGGGACACCCTAGCCCTCGCGGCGCAAGAGGCCGGGTGAGCGCTTGCTTTCGTCTCCTCGTCTTCGCACAAACTCGGTGGCTGGCGCAGTCCGCCCTTTCTTTGGGACTCAGTCTTGATCTTTGCGCCACTGCGGGGCGCGGGCCGGGGTCCCTCCCGCCGGCTCTGGGCCCCGCTCCCCCCGCGCCGGGGCTCGGCCGGGCGGCACGTGGACCCCCGGGCGCGGGCGGGGGGCGGGGGACACGAGCGAGCCGCGTGCGCCCGGGCTGCCCCGAGAGTTTATTTAAAACTCGGAAGCCGGCGGCCGCCGCGGCTTGTTTATGTCAACCCGGAAACAGCGGGGGGGCGGGGGAGGGGCGGGGGAGGGGGAGGGGGAGGGGCGCGGGCGGGAGTCACGTTACCCGGGGCCGCGGGGCGGGCGCCGGCCGCAGCCGAGCCCCGAGCGGCGCGACCACAGGTGCCCGCGGCCAGGGCCGCGACCCAGGCGCCGACCCCGCGTCCGACCCCGGTCGACCCAGACCAGGGGCCCGGTCCCTGACTAGGCCAGGACCCCAGCCCCTGAACCCCAGACCCCAGCCTGACCGGCGGAGACCTTGACCCCAGACCCTGGACCTTGAGCCCCTGTGCGGACCCCAACCCCAACCCGCTGGTCCCAACATGACGGGGCTGGAGGAGGACCAAGAGTTCGACTTCGATTTCCTTTTCGAGTTTAACCAGAGCGACGAAGGTACCGCCGCCGCCCCAGGTGGGTCCCTGCAGGGCCTGGGAAGGGCGATGGGGCCCTGGGAAGGGCGATGTGGGTGGCCCTGACAAGGGGGCGCAGGGCCATCGGGTGCTGTGTTTGAGGATGCAGGGCCGGAGGTGCGCACCTGGAGGAGGCAGGGTGCCCCGGGGTGGAGTATGGAGGTGCAGGGGTGGGGTGGGCAAGACCCTAGGGGTGCAGGACCCCAGAGTGCAGGGCCCTGGCAGTAGAGTATGGAGGGGATGGGTGGTGCCAGGTGTGGAGGTGCAGGCTCCTACCTGGGATGCAGGGGTGGGGGTGAGGTTCCACAGTGCAGGATCAGGGGGTGCAGGGGCATGGGGGGGTCTCTGGGATTGGCATGCAGGGGCCTGAGGTGCAGGGATGCAGGGTTCAGAGGTGCAGGGCCCCCCTGGGGGCGTGCAGGGGTGTGGGCCTGTGGGTACAGGAACCCGACTGAAGTCAGGAGGGGCTGGCATGGGGGGTGCCCTGCCCCCGGGGCACTGGGGAACTAAACGGGATGGGGAGTAAAGGGGGGTTGTGGGTGGTGGGAAAGGCCAGTGCTCAGGCATGTTACTTAGCAGCCCTTAGTGCGGACTCTGGGCGTCAGAGAGGCCAGGCCCCCCGCCTGTGGGTCACGGGTGTGTGGGGTCTGTCCAGAGGGCCTGCTGGAGGGGTGTCTCCCCCAGGGCGCTGGTGTGCTGCTGATGCCAGGCCCTGGGCTTGGACACTGTCGAGGGACAGGTGGTGAGCAGCCGTTGCCAGAGGGCAGAGGGCCATGGAGCCCCTCCAGACCCGTCCCTGGGCACCCTCCCGCCCCTGGCCCCTCCCAGAAGCCACACGAAGTGGAACCAGCCTTCAGGGGCTCAGAGCCTTTGTCTCTTTCATTTTCTCTGCAAAAACAAAGGTTTCAGTTAAACAAGTCAGCGGAACCTCCGGCCTTTGGAGTGAGTGCTCTTGAGTAAGGTTATGAGCCACTGAGTAGCCCCAGCCAGCTCGGGGCGGCCTCGAGGTGCCTGCGAGGGTGGGTGCGGGTGGGGGCGCCCCCGGCGCTGCCCCCCCTCCTTTCTGTCCTGCCCACGTGGCAGGGAGGCCAGGAAGCTGACCGCGGCTCCGAGGGTTGTAGCATGTTTTCCATGTCGCTCACCACCCTTCTTTTAAACCCTGTAACGTCCTGTTCGCTTAAAAAAATAAACGTTCCGACCAGGCAGAGGCTGCCTGGGCCTTGCTGTCTGTACCCCACTTCGTCTTCAGCGGCGGTGGGTATCCAGGCCTCGGGGCTCGGCGGGAGCCCAGGCAGTTTTCTGGAAGCGGTTGGGATGGAGGCGGAGGGATGGTCCCAGAGGCCTTCCGCTTCCCTGCCTGGGTCCGGCTCCTGTGCCGCTCCCTAGGAGCACGCCGTCCCGGCCGCTGTCCCCGCCGTCCCCGCCGTCCCATGGTCTTCCTCCCCTGTTTCCCGTCCTCTTAGCCAGAAGCCAGTGTCTGGTGTGAAGGTGCCAGGGGGTGGTGTGGGCCGGGCTTGGGACCTCTGTAGGGTGTGAGAGCCGTCTGGACAGGCCTCCCTCTGCCATCCTAGACCTTGTGGCTGTTGGGGACTGTTCCCATGTCCTCAGGGTTGTTGCCATGCGAGAAGTCTGCCTTGTACAGGGCACAGGCTCTCTGTGGCCTCCCAGAGCTGGGGAGGGCCCCACCGCCTCCTTGTGCCTTCCAGAATGTCTGCTCCAACCTAATAACTGACCGTGAGCCAGTAACATTCTCAAGGCTGCTTTTAATCGTCTTGGCAAAATCGGTGCCTCAGCCTCAGGCTCCCAGGGGAGCACAGTCCAGTGACTGCCTCCTGCAGGAAGTCCTCCAGGGTGTGGGCACCTGGGGCCCAGCATGCACCAGGCTTTGGGGAAGGGAGGGCTGCGGCAGCTTGGAGACTGGGCAGAGGAGGCCAGGCAGAGAAAGAAAGGCCTCTTTCCCTTTGTCATGCATTAGAACTTGCTAGAAAACATTCATTTTTTTAACATATTTCTGTTAGAGATATTTGTGTCTTTTTCCTTCATTTTAATAAGATTATTTGCTCCGAGCAGTTTTAGCTTCACAGCAGAATGGAGGGGAAGAGCACTCTCCTCCCGACCCCCGCCCCGACACACCTCAGCTGCCCAGTCATTTAATACCTGCCCAGAGTGGGGCACCTGTGGAGCTCCGGGGACATGTCGTTCTCCCCCATGGCGCACGGTGGACACCCGGGCTCACGCGGTGCTGCGCGTGCGTGCGGGCTTTCCCGAGTGCACGAGGCCACGCGTGCCCCCTAACTATGCGGGCGGAGGAGCCTCACGGCCCTGGAAACCCTCCGTGCGCGGCCCGCGTGCCCCTCCGTCCCCTCCAGCTCCCGGCCACCACGGGCCCTGCTGACTCCATGGCTCTGCCTTCCCCACAGCGTCTTCGAGCTGGGGTCCCAGAGGACGTCGCCTTTTCCGACTGGCCCCTGCACTTACTGCTGCACGGGCAAGGTTTCCGTGGCTTGCACTCATCCCTTTTGGGTGCGGAGCGACACCCCGTCGTCCGGCTGGAGCACAGTGCGTGACCCCCGCCTTCCGAGGGACGTCTGGGTGCTTCCGGGCTTTGGCAATTATTAGTCTTTTGTTTGTTTTTTAATTATAATTTTGCAGTTATTAAATATGACGTTAGCTATCACGTTGCTGTATTCAGTTGTTACGTCACATTCCCCAGCCCTTAATGGATGATAGAAACGGCGCCCCATCATTTCTGGAATGAGCCTGGATATAAATAAGGGAACAGGTGACTCGCACTGAGTCGGGCCGTGAAGCAAGGTGGCGGCAGGGCCTTATGGGTTCCCGCGCGCATGGGGACAGGCACTCTGCCCACAGCCACGGGCTCTGTCACGGTCCCCCACCGGGAAGTCGGTGGGGGGACGCCTGTCACTCCTGCCAACCTCACAGGGGTGTGTCTTTCCTGGTGCTTCAGGGCTGGAGTTCCTTCAGCTGGGCCTGCGGGCTAGTGACCATCCCTGGAGAGAAAGAAGGGAGAGTTTTCACAGTAGCTCTCCCAGGCCCAGCCTGAGCATTGTTTTTACTCCCGGGCAGCCTGCTGTCCCAGAGGCCACCGGCCCGGTCCCCCGGGGGCAGAAGGCTGGCTGGGCAGAGGGCGTCCCTCTCCGCAGGGTGGGGGGTGGCGAGGAGGCCGGGCCCTTCGGGCTCAGGAAATAGCGCTGGGAGGCGGGTGTGGCCCTGCTTCCCACCCGGGCTCCCCTGGTCTAAGTTATTTTGGCCCCAAAGCTGCCGGTGCTGTCGCCCTGGCAACTTGGGAGGAAGTGGGCCAGGCCTCTGGGCCGGAGCCGGAGCGTTCCCCGGTGGCCAAGGAGGCAGGTCTGCAGCTGGGCGCTGGGCGGACCCCCAAGCTCACGCGGAAGGGGGACGTCCCTGGAGGGACCCATGTCCCTGAGTCCCTGCTCCGCAGCATGTGGGCGACGGGAGGTCACCCAGGGTCTCCGATGCGGGGGGCTCGCAGGGTGTGGGCCCTGGACCCACGCAGCGGTCTCGGGGGGCTCCGTCTGCTTGCGGGACGGCTGTCCACTCGCGTCCTTTGGGTTGTGCGGCCTTCACAGTTTGTCGCAGACGTTCCCCCCGACGGTGCCTTGTAGGACATTTTCATTCTGTATCTTTAGCAAAGGAACATTGTAGCTGATAAACGACTTGGATGTTTTTTAGTTTCTTAAAAGCCGGGAGTGAGAGGGTGGCGGCCCGAGGGGACAAGATTCGTGCAGGGGCGTCCTCAGGCACCCCGCGAGCCGCCAGGTGTGGGGGGCACGGGGGGATGCTGCAGTGCACCCCACGAGGCGTGGTCCGCGGGGACACGGGGCTGGACCCGACGGAGGGCGAGGTGGGCTTGTTTCTGGACCGCGCAGTAGCATGGGCTGCCAGGATGAGGCCGCTGTCCCGGCCCGCGTGCTCCTTCTCCTGGGGGGTTGGTGACACCCCCGGGTGCGTGTCCCCCGCGGCCACCCCGGCCGCTGGCCAGCGCCTCCCGGGCATGCAGCGCGGACAGCGCCCGGAGGCAGGCGGGCAGGAGTGATTCGGCTCGATGGTGCTCTGCTACCGCGGCCCGCGAGACTCTCAGCCCAGCGCCACGTCCTGGGTTCGGCCCCAGCAGATGCCAGCGGGGAGAGGCTGGGCCGGGGCGTCCCGGTTTGTGGGAGACGAGGGGAGCCCGGGCCACTGCATCCGCCTGTCGCCCTGGGCCCGCAGGGGGCCAGTGCCGGGCGCAGACGCGGTGGCCTCCGGTAGGAAGGACACGCGAAATGACAAAATCGCCTGTTCTGAAGTCAATGCTTTCTCACGGGGAGACGAAATCCCTGTGACCACGGGCGCGCCCTGGCTGAGCGCTGAGCCAGCCTGAGTGTGGCATGCGTCCTCCGCCCACCCCGGGGTCCCTCCTCATGTCCCCAGAGCACGGCTGCAGGGCGGACCTGTGAGAAGAGGAGGCAGGGGGCAGGCCTGTCCTCGAAGGGTGGGCCGCGCTGTTGTTCCTGGTTTGAGAGGCTCCCCACGTGCTCGTCCCAGCCGGGCTGGTTTCTCCCGGACTCGCCTGCGAAGGAACCACCCTCCGCCCACAGCCAGGTTCTGAAGACGAGGTCCCAGGTTCTGAAGAAAGGGACTCTAACGGGTGCTGAGTGCTTCAGTGGTCTCGATGGGACCTGAATCAGCCTGAAGGTCTAGGGATTGTTGGGAAAGTCGCTGGAAATGTCTTCATTGCATGTAAATGTGGTCCTTTGAATAGTGAAATAATTGGGATTTGAATGCGGTTCAGCAGAGCAGGTGGGAGGGAGGAGGGAAGAGCCCGGGGCAGGGAGAGGTGGGAGGGGCAGGGAGAGATGTGTCCTGCCGTAGGAGGCGGCACCCAGGGCCCAGGGGGCGGGCTGGGACCTCCCCCTTGCGTGTGTGTTTGTTCCGGAAGAGGGACCTTTATTACCCAGCGTCCCCCAGCTCTTTGAGCATTCGTAATGAAGCTCAGGCATTTAAGCCCTTCGTTCTGTAATTTGTTTAATTAAGGGAAAGTCACGCTTTAGGTGATTCTTTTTTTTTAAAGCTTAATGTTTCTTCTTTTCTCATTGACTTATGATTATTGGCAGACTGGGTTGCATAAAGGCCCCTCTTAGGATATTCTGGGAGTCGGGGGCCCTTCCTGTCCTACAGCCCATGTCTTCCAGACCCTAAGAGAAGATCACGCTCACGCACGGGCCGGTCAGACCCGCCTTGCCCTGCCGTTTCTCCCAGAACCCTGTGCAGTTCGAGCCTCGGGCTCGAACCCAAGAGCACCCAAGAGCCGGGGCTGAGTCCCATGGGCTGGTGGGGAGGGGCCTGGACCTGCTCTGCTGACGGTAGATTTGTTTTTTAAGTCTTGGGATCGCCTTCCTGCCGACGGATGTTAGTTCGCTCTCTTTCTCTTCCAAGTAGACCTTTAATTGTTTAACTCGTCTTTACGCCCGATGTGGGCTCAAAATCACAATCCCGAGACCAAGAGTCGCACGCGCTTCCAACTGAGCCGGCGAGGCGCCCTGTCTCTTAAAATAAATTGCAGACACACATAATACTGTTTTCACTGGGGCAGGAAATGCGGGGCCTGGTCCTCCCTGGAGGCCCAGACAAGCTGGGAGAGTCCTGGGGCCTGGGGAGGCCTGGGAGCCCATCGCAGGGGCCTCACAGACTCCTCACGGACCTGGCTTCACGACACGTTTGTTGTCACGACGATGTCTAATACTCCCGCCACCCTCCCGCTGCGTGCTCTGTCCCTGTACTTGCGGGTTTCGAACAGGGAAACCCATTCTTCCCTGGGTGCCAGGTCCTCACGCCCCATGCAAGGACACGCGCTTGAACGCCGGGCCCACAGGAAGCGTGTGCACACCCGCCGGGGGTGGGCCAGGGCCCGGGGCCTCCTCCGCTTGGGAGGGTCCAGCAAGGCTTTCCCTGTCGTTGGGATGGTGGCACTTGGAGGTCAGAGGTGCTCAGGGGGCAGGCAGGCCGACCACTCCCAGCTGCTGCCCGGAGACCCCTCCGGGGAAAGCACAGCCCCGTGTGCTTATGGGCTCTTCGGGCGCCCCCCCCGCCGTGGTGTGTCACCCACCCGAAAGCCAAAGGGGAGCGGAGACCACAGCAGAGCGGCACCGCGGTTCTCTCTGGGTGGAGCCCGGAAAGCGCGCGCGGCCAGCCCAGAGGAAGGGCGACCCAGCGGTGTGTCCAGGGGCAGACACAGAGCGGGAGGGGCTAGGGCGGGACATCGGCCGACCTGCGCCCTCCCAGGTGCCGGGGAGCTGTGACGGCCACAAAGGGGTGTGTGTCCGGCCTGTGCCGGCACGTGGTTGAGGTGCCCCGGCACACGGGCACACGCGGCGGCCCAGAAGGCGGGAGTCTGTGCCGGTCGTGAGCCAGATGCCAGGGATGGAGGGGGACACACGTCCCTGTAACTCGGGCTCAAGTGCACGTTGGACATCGTAAAGTTACTTGTGGACGTCTGCGTCCTAAAACCCTGCCCTCTAAGTGTGTAAAACGAACTCACACTGGCTTTACTAACCCCGTCGGTGTCGGTCCCTCCGTGAGCCCGGTCGTCAGCTTGGCCTGTGGCTCCTGCGCCGCTCAGACCGTGGACACCCGCGGGTGTGTGTGAGCCGGGCCTGGACGTCCGCGTGTGCTTGTGCGCGCGTGGGGTGCGGGGGGCGCGGGTGTGGAGTGCGTCTGTGTGCGGGCGAAGCCGGGCCCGGCCGCGCCCACGCGGGAAAGGAGCGCCTGGTGGAGGGAGTCTCCCGCCGGTTTCACGGAGGGAGCAGTGCCGGGCGTTCACACCCCTGCGCTCCTGACGCCTTCTGTGTGCCGGGCAGACCGTCCGCGGACCAGCCTGCCTTGTGCCGGGCTGGGCCCCCGCACCCCCCACTGCCCGGGTCCCTCTGGGTCCCCCTGGACGACACCCCCTGGACGACACCCGCCAGGCCACGGGGCCGCAGCCTGCCACCGCGCGCCCAGGTGATGCCTGTGGCCCCCAGGCCACCTCTTCCTGAGGAACCTTCTCTGCGAAGCGCCTTTCCTGGGTTTTTACCTCCTTGTTTGGTTCTTCCAAGGACTGTCATTTTCAACTTGGGGCGGCAGTGTTTGTGTTGGGGCCGTCCGCGAGCGCTGGCAGACCCGGGGCAGGGTCTCGGGAAGGCGGTCCCGGGCCGGTGGGGGGGAGGCCCGGCGCACTGCCTCCCACCCTGGGGAGACGAGGGCCCGGGCTTTCCCTCACGCCCTGTGTCAGGGACCCCGTGGTCCGTGGGAGCAGAGGGGGCACCGCGACTGGAGGTGGGCGGCTGGGTGCGTGAGCTCGAGGTCTCATCCAGGCACGGTGGTCCTGACGGGACCCCTTTCTGTCCCAGGAAGCTTCTGGTCTGCTCCCTCTTCCTGGGCAGGGCTCTGTCCCCCAGGGCATTTTGGCACTGACCCTGGCGTCTGGGATGCTGATGTCCTCTTGGAAAGGGGGCAGGCCTGGACGCGCTCCCCAGGCCACCTGTGAGGGGCCTGGAGGGAGAAAGGCCGTTTGGGGAGTAGCAAACAGGCTTTCCTGGGGGGCTTTCCGAGCAGCAGAAGCAAGAACTCCTGGATAGCAGGGACTGTGAGAGCCGGATTGCCACAGGGAGCGGCCGATGGCTCCTCCTGGAAAGAACTAACAGCAGACATAGGCGCCCGTCCATTCGGGGGCCAGACCGTTGCCCGTAAACACGGTGGGGCTGGAACCTGTTCTCGCAGACCCTTGATGTCCCGCAGCTGGTCCGTGGTGGGTCTCTGGTCCCCAGCCTCGCAGAAGGGAGCCCTGCCCGGAACCGCATGCCTTCAGGGCCGTGCGCTGACCCAGGGCCCGTGTCCGGTTTCCTGTGCGCTTTCATTATTTAGAGACTTGGAATGCTCCCCTCTAGGTGCGCGTAATGAGGTACCAAGATGTTGTAAAATGTCTTTTCAAATAGGAAATCCAGAAATGTGGCTTTTCTGTTAAAAATTACTAATTGCACTAGTAATGATTTTCAAAATATAGTTTATTGAGGTTATAATTAATATATAATGATTCCTAAATCTAGCTGTGATCAACGTCCTCTGCTTTTTTTTCTTTAAACACGGATTTCCAGGCCATGAACTACCATCAGAATTTACATGGGAGAGACCCAAGAATCTGTACTGCTTTCTGATCCTTGAGGTGTTTCTTTGTGGCTGCTGCTTAAGGCACCTTGACAGCGATGGTCTTATTAAGTCTCTTTCAGTGTTCAGGTTCCTATAGCTAAAACCCATCCATCCATCTGTCTAACATATGGGGACATTTTCTGTGCCAGCCACAGTCTTAGGCTCTGGAGACAGCCATGGAGAAAGCAGACTAAGGCGGGCAGAGGTTCCTGCCCGCACAGAACCCACTTTCTCCTGGTGAAGGAGACCATGGGTGAGAGATGCTAAGTATTGAGGGAGATGAGCGGGGGAGGACCACACAGGCGTTGGCTTGGGGCCGGAAGTCTGGGAAGGCGGCTTCTGAAGAGCAGGAGAAGGAAGGAGGGGTGGCTCTGTAAAGGCGGCGCCCTTGGGGCAGAGGGAAGCCCGCAGAAGCCTGAGGGTGGTGGGAAGGGCCACGGGTGCCCTTGTGCTGGAGAGCAGAGGAGCGGGGGTGGGGCCGGGCCTCGTGGGCCAGGAGGGGCCCCTGGAGCAGTGCGAGCTGAGTGTCACAGCTGTGTCCTGGGGCACAGGCCTGGGCCTGTGTGGGGCCGACGGGCTCGCTGCACCGTGGGTGTGTTTTCGGATGACTGGCCCCTCACGCCATCTTCTTTTCTGTCCCTTCTAGAGCACTATAGTTATGGCTCCCCCGGTGTCAGCTCTGCTCTGCTTCCCGGCTCGGCTCAGCCCTCACTGCCCGCTCCAGGCCACGACCTGCAGACCGCGGCCCTGGGCATGCCGGCCACCGTGGCCAGTCAGCCCCCGGGCTACGGGGGGCCAGGGGACAGCGGGCCCTCGGGCTACTTCCTCTCCTCCGGCCACGTGAGGCCCAACGGGGCCCCCGCCTTGGAGAGTCCCCGCATCGAGATCACCTCGTACATGGGACTGCACCACGGCAACAACCAGTTTTTCCATGATGTGGAAGTGGAAGACGTCCTTCCCAGCTCCAAGCGGCCCTCCTCCACGGCCACCCTGAATCTGCCCAACCTGGAGGCCTACCGGGACCCCTCGTGCCTCAGCCCGGCCAGCAGTCTGTCCTCCCGCAGCTGCAACTCCGAGGCCTCGTCCTACGAGTCCAACTTCTCGTACCCCTACGCGTCCCCACAGACGTCCCCGTGGCAGTCGCCCTGTGTGTCCCCCAAGACCACGGACCCCGAGGACGGCTTCCCCCGTGGCCTGGGGGCCTGCGGCCTGCTCGGCTCCCCTAGGCGCTCGCCCTCCACCTCGCCCCGCACGAGCGTCACGGAGGAGAGCTGGCTGGGGGCCCGCACGTCCCGGCCCTCGTCCCCCTGCAACAAGAGGAAGTACGGCCTCAACGGCCGGCAGCCGTCCTGCTCCCCACACCACTCGCCCACGCCGTCCCCGCGCAGCTCGCCGCGGGTCAGCGTCACCGACGACACGTGGCTGGGCAACAGCACCCAGTACACCAGCTCGGCCATCGTGGCGGCCATCAACGCCCTCAGCACCGACGGCAGCCTGGAGCTGGACGGCGTCCCCGTGAAGGCACGCAAGACCGCCCTGGACCACTGTCCCTCGGTGGCGCTCAAGGTGGAGCCGGCGGGCGAGGACCTGGGGACCACGCCGCCCACATCCGAGTTCCTGCCCGACGAGTTCCCGGCCCTCCAGCACCTCCGAAAGGGCGCCTTCTGCGACCAGTTCCTGTCGGTGCCACAGCACCCGTACCAGTGGGCCCGGCCCCGCTCCCCGACGGCCTACAGCAGGTGAGCGCGGCCGGAGGGCTGCTTCCCCCCCAGGGCCTCCCAGCGCGGGCTCGCCTCCTCGGCCGTGGAGACGCCCTCCGTCCCCCTCCGCCGGCCCGTGTCTGCGTCCGAGCCCCCTTCCCATGAGGACCCCCGGGAGGCTTCATCCTCACGGAATAGCCTCCTTCAAGGTCCCGTGTCCTCCTAGGCCGTCGTGTTCCCGGGGCGGGGGGTCGGGCCGCAGCGGGAGAATTCTGGTGGGGACAGGCCTGTCCCTGACAGAGACCCGCACAGCCGTGCACTCGCTGTTTCGAGTTGTTTTTTCTTTTACTAAAACCAAATGATGCTTTCCTGCTTGTGTGTCGGCCTCCGCGCACCCGCTTCCTTCTCCCTCCTAATTGCTGCCCCGGCGAGGGTGCAGATGGGGCCTCGGCTCGGCGGCTCCCCAGAGCGCGAGCCCCACTCCCTGCAGCCGGCGGCACGACACGGTGCCGGGTCCCAGGAGACGGGCGCGCTCCCTGGCAGTCTGGCGACGGGGAGCTCAGCGGTTCTCCCAGCGCAGCCGCCCGGGTTGTTGACTTTCTTCCTGGCGGTGTGCAGGCGGCCGCCCCTCCGCTGGGCCCACTCACTCGGCCCCCCGTTTTTATTTTTAACTAAACAGCTTTCCCGACAGGTGGGCCACTAATGACCCCTGGCAGAGTGCTTTCTGCTCCGGGATTTTTATCAGGCATGAAGACGTGCCTCCCTCGCGGGCTGCGCCCCCCTCCCCGGGAAGCACAGCTGCTCGCGTAGGGCCCGGCATCCTGGGCTCGGCCGTCGTTTTCCCTGCCGCTCTTGTGCTGAAGGGCCTTCTGGAAGCAGCCCCGGGGAGAGGGACCGGCGGGTTCCAGCAGTGTGCCCCTGGCGGTGAGGAAGGCCAGTCGGCCGGAGGGCCTGGGACCCGGCTGCGGCTGCAAGGGGTCATCGAGCTGTAGTTTCTGGGCAGGCCCAGCTGCACCTTCCGGAAGTCTGTGGCAAAGCCCAGCAGGACACGGGCAGTCCCTCGAACACCGAGACAGTCAGCGACCCCTTTCTAGAGGCGTGCGGTGTAGACGAGGTGTCAGTTCAGACAAAACGCGACGGCAGGACTTCCCCTGATTTCTCCTGACTGGCGTTAGGATGTGTCCACGATTCTACCCCAACGTGGGCACAGATCTCACACCAAGCGTATCTCGGCACCAGGCTTTAATGCACGACGTGGGAATTTTTAAAAACCTGTTTGGAGGCGTTTAAAAAATTTTAAGAATAGGTTATGCCCACTGTAGTCTCTTTATAATTATCAAGTAAAAGTAAGATTAGTTCGAAGCTAATCAGCTCGACCCCAGGCTCCCACCATACAGTTTACGACCGGCTGCGTTTTCATGGACCACGAAGGCCACAGTCTCGTGACTCTGGGCCTCTCTGGACCCTGCGGTCAGGACTGCCGGCGGTCTGGTCTCCAAGGCACAGGGCCGCGTGGCCATGTCACTCAGCCCGCGTGTCTGTCTGTGCTTGGGCTGTGGTCACAGCGCCACTGGCCGGCGGCTTCCAAACCCACGTCGGTTTTCTGGGGTCAGAGGTTAGGGTGCCGGGGTGGGGGAGCAGCTCCTTCTGAGGCTCAGATGGCTGCACTGCTTCTGTGCTCGTGTCTGTGCCCACGTCCCCGATTTATGAGGACGCCAGCCACGGGACCAGGACCCACCCGGTGGCCTCGCGGTAACGTGACCCGTGTCCAAACACGGTCACATTCTGAGGTCCCGGGGTGAGGACTCCAGCCCCTGAATCTCGGGGGCGCAGTTCAGCCCAGAACAGCCAGCGTCGCATCTGCTTGAGGGTGGCAGGGCGCCTTTAACCACGGCCCGCGCCTTCTCTCCCGAGGCTCACTGGGCCGTGGGCGTCTGCGGGGACTCAGGGCTCCCGGCGGGGCACCATGGGTGCGGAGCAGACGCGTCTCACTGTGCAGTCGGGACACGCGCTGCTGTCGCGTTCAGGCCTCCAGCAGTGATCGCAGGGTCCCGGGGGCAGAGCCCCCGTCACAGAGCTCCCTGGTGGGCTGAGGTAGGGGAGCGGGCGCCTAACATTTCCCGTGAGCTCAGCAAGCAAACAAAACCCACGGGGCTCCCAGCTCCCCTCAGGAGGGGGGAAGCTAACCTTTCCCCCTGCTCTGGTTCCACATCGAAATGTGTTTCCTGGTCCCTTGCTCTGTTCCCGCTGGTCCTGGCAGCTGGCGCCCCGGGGCAGCTGGGGCCAGGGTCAATCCAGAGGTCAGGGCGTAGTCCCGGCAGGCGAGGGTGGCCCGGCCAGACTTCCTGCCCCACTCCCGCCGGCACCGAGGACGTCAGCGGGGTCTCTGCTGTGCAACCCCAGGGCCGCGTCTTGCACTGCCTCTAAGTCTGGAATGGAGGATTTGCACCGTCTGCCTTTCCCGTCACCGCGTGTGGCTTTAATTCCGTCCTGCCAGGAAGAGGAGCTTTTTCATGAAAAGTGTGCCGCACTAGCCTTTCCCAAGGACTTTGGGTGCTTTGGGATCTTTTACCTGGTGTGGGGGGGTTGTCTTCTCCAAACAGGTGACCCCTCCGTGCAGAGCATTCTGAGAGGCCCACAGCAGTCAAAAACGACACTTCTTAATGCCATTGAGAAAACTATGTTACGTCGGTGAAACTAACATTAGTATTTGATAGAACTTCATAGTTCTATAGTTTACATTTTTTGTAGAGTTTAACAGAGTGACGTATCTGTTCTTAAAGCTTGGGACAGGCATTGAAATCGCAGTGACCTGCTAGGGTCCCCCCACCCCCCGAAAACCCAGAATTGTAAGCTCTGTTTTAAGTTCCTTCAGAAGAGAGGGTTTCTGTGATGAGGTTGCCCGTGGGAACAACCAGCTTCCCAGGTCCGCCTGATCCCCCTGCTGGGGCAGCTGGTGTGTGTGCAGAGGTGGGGGTTGCTGAGGAGGGCCGCGTGTGCAGAGCCTGGGGGGCTGGGGAGGGCCG
>ML103051.1:16824-27698 GCA_003697995.1 Taxidea taxus jeffersonii
AGAGCCTGGGGGGCTGGGGAGGGCCGCGTGTGCAGAGCCTGGGGGGCCGTGGAAGGTGTGATGTGAGAGGTCTGAGCTCTGAGCAGCTTTTCAGAGCCTCGGACGTCTTTCCGTCTTGGGAGGCGTCTTCCTGGTTTCTCAGAGTTCTGGGCTGACGCTCCGAGAAGGCTCCGTGCGGTAAGTCCTGACTCCCAGCTTGCGATGAGCCCGGGGTTCGCATTCTGGCTCGTGGGTGCCGGCCGCGGGCGGGAGGCTGGGGAGCGGCTGCTCCACCTCTCCGGTGCCTTTCCCAGGATGTTGCGCAGGATGTGGCCCTTCCTTGTCCTTTTGATGTGGCGGCGCGAGTGTCTGTTACCAGGCACGGGCGGAGAAAGGCGCTCACGTACTCGTGTGCTCCCGGGGAAGACAAGTAGTTTGGGTCTTTACGGCTCTACGCTTGGATGTTGGAGGCGAAGCGCTGAGACGGGAGCCGCGGCTGGCTCTGCAGATACTGAGTGCAGCGGCCTCCGCCGCCCGCCTGCCCCGCGCCCGCCTGCCCCGCGCCCGTCCTCGTCCTGCTCGCGTCCCTCCACGTGCGCGGGCGCCGGGCTGTGCTCGGGCGTCCCGCGTTCCCGGGCCGTCACGTGTGCCCGCACCGAGGTTTCGCAGACCGTGCGGAGCCCTGGCGGGGAGGAAGGATCTGGAGGTGCCGGCGGTCCGAGACCAGGCAAGTCAGAAATCATTTTCCTCCGAGGAAAGTGTGTGTTAGGGGGTCGCGCACCCCCCGCCCCTGCACGTGTGCGCTGCCGAGCGCTGCCCCGGGGGGTCACACCGAGTCGGGAGACTGACTGTCCTCGTTCCAGACCGGACCTTCCACGCAAAGCGGGGACTTGCCCGCGTTTCTTGGGCGTTTGCAGATCGTGACGGGGTTTGCCCGTTTATAAATTGTCCTGAACCGCCCTCTGGGAGCTGGGGTTCGAGTCACAGGATTGGGCTGGTTTTCAGTAAAGAAAGCAACTCGCCTCAGGTCCGCCCTCTCACGCGGCAGGTGTGGGGTGTGCAAGCCGCCCCGACATGGGCTGCGGGGGCAGGTGTCCCGAGAGGGCGTGTGCCCCGACCCGAGCCCCACGTGTCCCAGCGCGTTTGGCTCAGCACCGCGAGGGCCCGGGCATCGGGGCGTCTCTGGACCCCCTGGGGGCGGCACCGGCCCCCTCCAGCCCCGGAGCAGCTTCCCTCAGGAACGCAGACGCACGCGGAGCTGAGAAGCAGGGAGCCGTGCACAGCCTTTCCCGCGCTCGGGGTCAGGGAGGCTTGGGGGCTCTGCGGCTCTGTCCGGTGGTGGCTTCGCAGGCCTGCTGAGGCGGCGGGCCCGGCAACTCTCCGGTGCGCAGGCTGCTTGTGGGTCGAAGTGGGCTGTGGCCAGAGCCTGTGACCGGTCAGTAGGACAACACGGGGTGTGGTCATGCACGGAGGGGCCGCACGCCGCTGGACAATGCCGCTTTTCTCCTGGCGTCACTGTCCACGGTGACCGTGGCTGTCCGTGGGGCAGGTTCGCTGTGATGGGTTGCTGCTTCCAGCCCGGAGCCCTGCGCCGCCATCAGGGGTGAGCACCAGGGCCCGAGAGCCTCGCGTGTCCCTCCCCAGAGGCCGGGGTGTGGGGGGCCAGGAGCTTGGTGCCAGGGGAGGCAGAGTGTGCCTCACGGATGAGGAGCTCGACGGCTCCGAGCCCCGCAGTCTTAGAGCCCAGCATCCCCTGGTGAGCCGTCTGGGCTTTGCCACGGCTCCCCTATTGGAGCTAAGGGGATCGAGTGACCTGGGCGTCACCGGGTGGCTGTCTTGGGGCCACTCTGCAGGCTTCACGACTCCTTCGTGCCCCGTCCTGTGAGAACTTGGAGATTCTGGATTTCTTGGCTTCTGTAAGCGATCTGGGGGTGCTTTCTGCCAAAGGGTACTGGCAGCGCTCGGAGCCCGGGGGCACGGTCGGGGGCACGCCGGCCTCTGTCCCGGGGAGCTGAGGGCTGTGGCACATCGCAGGGATGGCCGGAACGCCGTCCCCCACAGGCCCCAGCCCGCCGTCCCGCTCTGCCATGCCCTGTGTCCGTGGTGCTCCTCCCTGAGCCCCCCCACCCTGCCGCATCCGCAGTCCGGGGCTGGGGGGCACAGTGAGGCAGGAGCGTGGCTCGAACGCAGAGTTCCCCTCTCTCGGGTGCGGCTGGAGCCCCACCAGCCGGCGGCTCCTTCTCTGTGTCTCGCCAAGTCGCCTGCCCAGGTGAACGTAGAGGACATCTGGGGTTAGTAGATCTGTGTGTGGGGTGAGGAGGGGTCTGCACATATCTAGAGGGCCGGGGTCTGTGCGTCTCTGGAGGCCCGAGGTCTGACGGGCTGTGGCCCCGAGGCGTGGACGGGAAGCCCACCCCGCAGGACAGGGTGCAGGGCAGCCCGCAGGCGGGACGCAGGTCTGGGGTCACGGGGTCATGGTGGCTAGGAGACGTGTCCTTGCAGTAGGGGTGCTGAAGGAGGATGCTGTGGGGGTCCCAGAGCTGGAAGACGGCCGCTGCCTCCTTGGAGGTCCCCACGCCCGAATGGGAGGCCCTAAAAGCAGAGGACGCTGAGGGATCGCCGAGTCGTCAGAACCATCCCTGCGCGGAGGCCTTGCTGCCCTCACTCCCTGTGCTCTCGGTTTGTGGCTGAGTTTGAGCTACGCGCGTCCCTAGACAGACACAGGCCTGGCGGGGCCTCCGGGAGCTGGGGGAGGACGGGCAGGGGCTCCCTCTGGGCTCCCCGCTTCTGAGCTCGCACATGGGGCCCGGGGAGAGGGGCAAGCAGGACCAGAGGCTTCCTGGCAGGGTTGTGGTGTCACAGGATGGGTCACTGGCCACGGGGTGGGGGGGACGACAGATGGCTGCAGGGCCTCTCTCCGCTCCTTACTCAAGAGCCTGCAGAGGATGGCCTCCCTGGCCTCCTTGTGCCTTCCCTGCCTCTTCCTGGCTTCCGTGCTCCCTGCCGTCGGCCTGTCCCTCGGTCCTGCTCAGCGTCACCTTTGGTGGCAGAGCAGAGGGGGCTGTGAGTGAGGCGACAGCCCAGAGGGCCCAAGAGTTTCCAGGACTCCTGGGAGTGAAGTCCTACGGGAGGTCTGTTCCCACTCCTGTCCGTGCGGCCTCTTCACCGAAGGGAAAGTCTGCTCCTCCCTCAGGACACTCTGTGGAAGGCGGGAGGGAGGCAACCCTGGAGGGTGGGCCCGGCGGGGAGGACGTGCCCAGGGAGGGGTGCCTGCCCGCAGCCCTGGGAACCGCTGCTGGGTTGTTGGCCAAGGACTCGTCCTGGGTGGACCCACTTGCCCCTCAGGACAGGACTCGGAGCGAGGCTCCAGGAAGGTCGACCTGCCGTGTGTGGGAGGCACGTTCTCAGCCCAGAGCTGGGGTTGGAGGTGGGCGGGCCCAGGCTGCGCTCCTGTGTGGTCCCGGCGCACCCCTGCCCCGCAGCCTCTGTGCCCAGAGCCCCTGCCTGGGGGCCCGAGAAGCCACGATAACCCCTGTTCAAAACAGGGAAACCAAAACACACAAGGAGCGACATCACTTTCCTTCGGTTTCCAATGTCCTTCCTTTGGGCGGGTCTGAGTCTGCCGAGTTCCGAGCTTACAGTCTCGGCTACTTGAGGAAAATAGGACTCATAAAAGCCTTTACAGCTTTCCTCTGAGTGATGAGTCTGTGTGGCCCTGAAGGCCTGGAAACTTCGGAAGTGAAGGGATTTTACCCAAACTGTTGAGGCAGAAGGCTCGCCTCGCCTCTGGGCTCCAGCCGCAGCAGGAAAGCTTCCCCCGGGGTTCCTGGAACCAGCTGACTCGTGCAGTTTTCAGACCCCGTGGACGTGGCATCCCAGGGAATCCCAGGAGGGCCGTCAGACGCCGCGGCTCTAGGCGCCTCACCGGCCGCAGGAGGAGGAGGAGGAGGAAGCTGGGCCTTGGAAAGTGGGTTGTGTTTCCCGCTCTCCACGTAACGTTCTCGGCCGCAGACACTGAAACTCTCGGCAAACGAGAAGAGCCGTGGCAGCCCCCGGCCCAGACGACCACAGCGGCCAAGGTCGCGTGGCTCGCCTCGTCCTTGACAACCACACTCCGCTTCCTACTGCAAAAAACCGTGGGCAGCACTCAGAACAGGGGCCCCTGGCTCGCGGGCACTCGTCGGCCGCCGTCCCCCCCGGGCTGTCTCGGCGCGCGGCCCCGCCGTCCCTCGTGGCCCTGCAGACACACTGCGTGTCTTCCCAGCTGGGGGCTTGTTTTTAGAATCGCGGGACCGTGAGCCATCAGGCGCGCCCACCCCGGGCTGGGTTTCCACAGCTGCCCCCGTGGTGTTGCTTGGCGCGCTCTTCTGCCCTGGGGATTCCCCGTTGTGACTGGCTTTGTTCTTTCCCGTTGGTGCTGAGTCTGGGTGTTTGCGGGGATTCTGGCCTCAGGTTTTGGCAAAATGGCGAGTGCACCTCCCTCTGGAGGCAGACGTCTGGGGTCCCCCTCGGGTGCCAGTGGTCACTGTGGAGACGGTGGAAACCGTAAGTCCTGCCTTGGCCCCGTCGGCCACGGTCTCCCAGGCTGCTGGCCAGGGCGGCCGCTGCGCTGTGGGCCGGAGAGGAGGCCTGGAGGCGATTTGCGAGCCCTGGGCCGGGGTCGTCAGCATCACGTTGGTTTGGGGCCCACGGCTCAGCGTTTCTCCCCGCGGTCAGGCCCCCCCGCCCGGCCTTGCTGGGTCCCCCACGCGGAAACGCTGGAGGGAGCCGCAGGCACCGCGTGGTGTCCGGCTTTGCCCACGAGCTGGCCCCCGAGCGCCCGGGAGGGTCGGCCGGAAGTGCGTTGAGTTCGGCGCCGGGGAGGGGCGCGGAGCAGCAGCCGCGGCAGAGGAAGGGCCTGGCGGGGGGCGCGGGACAGCCGCTGCGGGGCCGACCGTGGCCGGGCCTACGGGGGAGGAGCTCTGGGCCTTCTCTGACTCCAGATCACAGCCCATTGGTGTCAGGTGCCGTGAGCTGAGCATCTAGAAAAATCCCTCCGTGCTTTTCCTATGGGGAGGGAACACAGAGGTTCAGTCAAAGCTGAAAGGCTTTTCTCGTGGGAAATGGGCGGCGGCGGCAGCGCCGAGAGCCGGCTGATTCAGACTGGGAGTGCGGGCCCCTTCTTCCCCGCGGGAGGCCTCGCCCACGCACAGAAGAGGCGCCGGGGAGACTGTGACCCGCTCCCCTCGCGCTGTCCCACGGGGCGCCCCAGCACAGGGCAGGGTCAGCTGGGTCTCCCACCTGCGGGGCCCAGAACTGCCAGCGGAAGGGGAGGGCGGGCGGCTGGCGCGGGAGCCCCCACCCCCGGTGAGGAGTGGTGCCCTGTCTGGGGTTGCACACAGCAGGTGCTCAGCACTGACCCAGAGGGCGGGAGGCAGGGCCCGTGGGCGACCCTAGCGCACTGGTCTCTTCTGGGGGTGGTGATAATAGTAATGGGCACAGGGCTTGGACTTGTTTCCCAAGCACTAGGATGAGGATTTTAAAAATTAATTTATTTCTTCTATCATTTTGGGGGGAAGGGGCAGAGGCAGAGGGAGAGAGACTCTGCAGGGCCCTCCTGCGCTGAGTGCAGAGTCTGGCTGGGCTTGATCTCACAACCCTGAGATTTCTTGAGCCGGCCAGGTGCCCAGGAACAGGCACCCTTTAAAAAAGATTTTATTTATTTATTTGACAGAGAGATCACAAGTAGGCAGAGAGGCAGGCAGAGAGAGAGGAGGAAGCAGGCTCCCCGCTGAGCAGAGAGCCCGATGCAGGACTCGATCCCAGGACCCTGAGATCATGACCTGAGCCGAAGGCAGAGGCTTAACGCACTGAGCCACCCAGGTGCCCAGGAACAGGCATTTTCAAAACTCTGGGTTTTCACAGAAAATTGCCAAGCTCCCCCTCAGCTGCCATCCCCAAGCCTGTTGCCACGTGAGTGCCTGGACCCTGGTGGGTTCTGGGGGACAAGGGGGTACTTGGAGTCTCTGCTTTGCCCCTCAGTCACCGTCCACGCTGCTGAGCAAGGTGGTGTCATCCTCGTCCTGTTATAGGCGAGAAGCCCTGCACGAATTCAAGGAAACCGTGGAGCTTGTAGGGGCTGCTCGGCTCTTTCTGGAACAGACGCTTCAAGAAGAGAACCCGGGAGGGTATCCACGGGACGTGCGCCTTTGTGGCTGCAGACCTCCCGGAGGCTCCTCTGCACCAGGCCCGGTGGCTGCACCTGGACCCGTTGGCTTTGGGGACGAGATGCGTTGGCTCCTCAAGTTAAGGCAGCTCGGGCCGGCTCCTGTCCCCCCGCGAGAGCGCTCTTCCTGGGTCGTGTGTTATGAATTAGTGTTTCACACGGAGTTTACAAGACCACGTCCTGCCGCCCGAGAAAGCATAAATTGTTACCTGCAAGACGTGCGTGCTGAGCGGGCCGGGAGGGGTGAGCGCGGTCTGTGGGGGCCGGCGACCCTAAGGACGCTGGCGGTCAGCCGGGCGGGAGCCGGCTCTCGGGGCTGGGCACCGGGCCGGAGGTTTCGCGGCGCTTCGGAAGCGTTGCCAAAGCTCAGGGGGTCGTTTTGCTCTCGTGGCTCGTGTCCACGGAGAAGTGGCGTCCGAGGGGTCTTCGGGGGCAGCGTGGGCAACGATCTGTGCTCATCAGGCCCGCGCGCACGAGGTCCCCGGGGCCCCAGCGTCCCCGGCTGCCGTCTGCAGACGTGTGGGGAGCCTCGAATGTGCGGCTTCTTGGACGGAGCCTGCGCGTCTGGGTGACAGCAGTGACCGGGAGGGCGGCCCAGACCTCCCTCGGGACCTTCACCTCTCGCAGCGGCCGGCGCGACAAGGCCGAAACAAGCCCAGGTCCGCCGCGGCGCTGATCAGTGACGGTGGTGTCGTGATGCATGTGTCCTTTTAACGACACGCTCGAATGCTGGAGACGTCTTTAGTTTAAGAAAAAGCCGGGGTATCCATCCTGCGTGTCATTTTGTCGCAATGCGTCCCTTTTCCTGTGAGAACGCTCACGCACACTCTGCCGGCCGAGGAGACGCAGGAGTGTGTACACGGGGGCGAACGCAGACGGCGGCCGAGGTCCGCGGCCCGAGGTTTCCTGGTCGTGCTGACCGTGTGGCTTCCCGAGGAGCCGCGTCGCGGCGGGGGTTTCGGGTTCGCGGCGCTCTGTGGCGCTCAGCAGGAAGCTGGAGCTGGCTGAGGCCCGGCCGCGGCGTCCACAGGCGCTCCTCGGGGCCGAGGGGGCGTGGGGCCGAGGCCGTGGGACGCGCCGCCTCTCCAGGCTCGGGCCTCGCCTCGCAGCCGCTGAATTCACTCGAGCGGCGCTTCCTCGCCTGGCACTGCACCGTCGGGCCACGCACAGCGCGTGCAGACTCTGCCCAAGGCCCGAGAGCCCGTCAGCGCCGGGCCGTCTCCCTCCGCCCTGTTCCCGCGCACGTGCCCTTCCCGAACTTCGGGGACTGGTTGCCACCCGCCCTCGGCTCTTCCTCTCTCAGGCGGCGGCCGGACCGAAGCTCTTGGCCGAGGCGGGCAGCGGGCGGGAGATCGCGCAGCGGGGCCGGGGCGGGGGTGCTCGAGAGGCCGCGGTCGGGCGTCCCTGTGCCGGTTCCTGACCGCCCTGCCGTCGCCCCCTGCCGCGGCGCGCGCCCAGGGGCCCTTCTCCTCCCGCGTGGCAGCGTCCCCGCGAGGCGGGCGAGTGTCTGTGCCGCGTCTGGGAGGTGCCCGCGACCGCACCGTGGCTTTCCCGTCGTCGGGAAGTCCCGTCGGGCGGCTCCGCACGTCGCTCCGGACCCTGGCGTTTCCCGCGGACTTCGGCCCTGTCCCGGGCAGACGTGGGTTCTCCACACACACGTGTCCTGTCCCACTTTCAACGGGTCACGGCGCTGAGTCCGCTTCTCTAGGGGTCCCTGAGGGCTGTCCACACAGTGAGAAACACGCCCGCTGGACCCGGGCCTCAGGTTTCGTCTCGTTGAAACCGAATGAAAACGGACGCGGCAGGCAGGATCACCGGGCGTAGACACGGGCTCTGGGGGAGGCAGCCCCTGGGCCAGACCCCGGCCCTGCAGCTCTTATGGCCGACCTTTATCGTTTTAAAGGGTGAGACCCAGAGGCGTCCTCTGTAGGGAGAGCGGGCCTGGATTCAAGTGGCCGAGCGCCTCCTTTTGCAAAGTCTCACGTTCATCGTCCGTGCACTGGGGCTGTCACAGCCCACGTCTGCACCGGACAGGGCCGTGCGCTTCCTGTGGGCTCGTCACACGCACCTGCCACACAGCGTCCCTGTCCCCTCCCCAGCGCCGGGACGATAAGCCGGCTCACCCAAGTGCCAGCGTGTGGCACCAGTGTTCCCCGTGTCCTCGTGGTCTTGACCAGGAGCGTGTCCGGCGTCGCGCACGGATTGCGGGGCTGAGAGGCTGGGGCCCCGCCGAGCAGAAGGGACCAGCCGAGCCCAGGCCGTGAGGGCCTCACGCGGGGGCGTTGGGGCGGGCTCCCGGCGCGCAGGTCACACTCTTACTTCGGAGGTTTTGGGAAGGTCTTCCGTTCTGGAACCCGTCTTACAAGGAGGCCCGTAATTAGCGTTGTTGTCACGAGGGAAGGGTCACGCGTGGAGCGTTTGCCTCTTGTTCCAGAGTGTCGTCCCGAAGACCTGCCGGGCCGCGGCATCGTCATCCTCCCGCAGCCGGTGGCTCTACCTTGTCCTCGCTGACGGGGACGTTGACGGGGTGGGGTGCTGGGGCCGCGCTCGACGTTGGCTGTGACGCCCTGTGTGTTCCCTTTCAGCCCGTCCCTCCCGGCCCTGGACTGGCAGCTGCCGTCGCGCTCGGGACCCTATGAGCTGAGGATCGAGGTGCAGCCCAAGCCCCACCACAGAGCCCACTATGAGACGGAGGGGAGCCGGGGGGCCGTGAAGGCGTCGGCCGGAGGACACCCCAGCGTGCAGGTACCGGGGCCTTCCCCTGGGGGACGCGCCCGAGCCCAGAGGCGGGAGCGGGGCTGGAGCAGCCCCCGTGGCAGCAGCCGGCGTGGCTTCTCCCGTCCTCGGCCAGGCGCGCGAGCTCCACGGCGCGGGCCCCCGCGGTCTGTGCTTCTCCGTGTGCAGTAGTGGGGCGCGGGGACCCCGGAGTTGCCGTCACCGACCCGTAGCTTTGTGTGAACACGGGAAGCCTCTCCAGAGAGTCCCAAAGGCCGCAGGGGACGGTCCACGCACCAGGCCGTGGTCGGTCGGGCCATGGCCTGGGACTCGCGTGGGCGGCTCAGGTTGTGCTGTTGCCGCGTCCACACAGACACTGCCTGTCCCTCCTCTCCCCCGGGGCTGGCTGGTTCAGAGGGATGGGACAGCTGGGAAGTGACCCGAGGGTCTGCCTCATGTTCCTGGGAGCGCCGGTGGGCCGTGTAGACGGGGGCACCTTCCGCCAGTCTTAGGAGATTCAGCCTTGGGGGTTTTTCCTTTTTTAAGGCATCTTTTGAAAGAAAATAAACAGTGCCTTGAAACGAAGATGTTTTATTTTTGAGGAGATACATGTCAGAGGCAAGGAGAGCCGCCATGTGGCTTCACGGAGCCCAGGTCTCACGCCCGTGTCCTCCCCTCCCCTCCTCTGCTCAGCCTGGGGTGGCTGTCAGCCGCCCCCCGTCCCAGGGTCGCCTGAGGACTCCTTGGTAGCCAAGACACTACTAAAGGTGTCCACTGCCCAGAGGTGTCACCCCTCACCCCAGGGAGGACGTGTGGGCATGAAGCTCGGCTTCTGTGTGGACGTCAGTGGACTTCGACGCGTTGCCGATGAGCTTTGACCCTCCTGCCCAGCCCAGTGGCGGGACTCTCGGTGGGTGCGCGTGGACGCTTCACTCTCCTGCCCAGAGCTCCAGGCGGTGGACAAGTCTGCCCCCTCCCCCCTCGCCAGCCCGTGGGCCGCTACCCATCATCGGGGGAGTGAGGCCGGTCAGAAGGGTGCTCAGCAGGGCACCTGTGTCTTTACTTTACGCCATTTAGATAAGAAATCCTGCCCGGGCTGGAGCCCCAGCCAGAGGGGCCGTCCGCCCAGGCGGCAGTCAGCAGCCGGAGTGCTGGGAGGGCGTGGGGCCGTGTTTGTGGCCGCCTGCTTGGTGCCAATTAGTACCTGCTTGGCCGGGACCGTCGCAAGCGGGGCAGCCCCACCTCCCCGGAGCACGGAGGACGAACAATGCCGCATTAGCCGAGCTCCATAACTGGACACTTAACTCCCTTTCCCGCTGCTGCTGCTCGGAGCAGCGTGGGCCGGTGCAGATGGGAATAAAGCAGCTACAGGAGAAGAGAGAATTGGGCAGCAGAGGAATAATGGCCAATGGCCCCATTTCTTGAAATTACAGCAGCAAGGGGCCTGGGGCCTGCCCTGGGGGGAGCTGCCTGCAAACATTAACACCTTTTGTGTTGAAATGCAAAGCTCCGGACTCCTTGGGGACTGCCTCTGGGCTCCTCAAGGACTAGGGAAGGCGGCCCCTGCGCCCTGGGGGCTGGTGCCCGCCTTTGCCGCTTGCTCCTTACTGGACACCACCCCCACAAGCCTCAGGGTGGTGGTCATCTGTCAGTGTAGACATTACAGAGAGAATTGAAACATTTTGGAGAAATTAACAAAACTGTGAAACGATACTTAGATACATTACAAATTATTTCAGATTAGATGAAGGCAAATGGAAGAGGCTGGTTGTGCGTTTAAAGGGGTGAACCCCCCCAACCTTACCCGTGAAATGCAAAAAGTTGATGGTGTTCAACAGAAAATGTCAGGTGCTATCAGAACTTCTCCTGGGAAATTAGTCATCTGGGGCTTTCTGATGGTCCTGCGGCAGAGTGAGTGTGCGTCTACACAGGGGTGAGGTAGATAGTAAGGTGGGGCATTCTGATGGTCCTGCGG
>ML103051.1:27708-39742 GCA_003697995.1 Taxidea taxus jeffersonii
ATGGTCCTGCGGCAGAGTGAGTGTGCGTCTACGCAGGGGTGAGGTAGGTAGTAACGTGGGGCTTTCTGATGGTCCTGCGGCAGAGTGAGTGTGTGTCTATATGCAGGGGTGAGGTAAGCAGTTACAAAGAGGGGGCTTTGGGGGTTTGTTTTCTTTTTCAGTTGGTGGACCACAAGTTGGATAAAAATGGAAATTGCACAATTATAAAACAAATGGAAATAGAAAAGCCTCCCGTTGCCGCGAAAGCACGCTAACCACAAGGTTTTATTCTGTGCTGAGCTATTTTCGCATATCCTCTGACGCGGTCTCCGCGCCACGCCCGCTGCTGCCTCTGCGGGAGCCGGGCCACGCCAGGGGCAGTTCCTGGGAAGCCACGTAGCCCACCAGCTGCCCTGTGGCTTTTGGGTCTGCGGCAGGTGGGCTCGGGTCCGGACAGACTGCTACCTCCCAGACGGAAGCCGCCACGGGCACCGGGGGGCCCGATAGAAGCGCGCGGTGCCCACACCTGCCGCCGTTAACCAGACTTTCAGCTCCGGGCGTCCCCGTCCCAGCAGTCATCTTCTGCAGGCGGAAGTGCTCCCGTTGGGCCCCAGAGGGAGGACCTGCTCCTTTTCCGGAGCGTCAATGACCACAGGAAGGAGCTGCCCAGCCCGCATCGAGGACGCACCGCGACGCGTGCGGCGTCCTTCCCAGTCAGAGCAGGACTGCAGGGCGGGGAGGGCCTTCTGTGTTCTCGTGGTCCCTCCTCGCTTCCGTGTGCAGCCTGAAAGCGTCTCCGCGGGCCGGTGCTGGAGCGGGCCTGTGGGACTCTGGCCCGCATTGTTTCTCCTGGGCCCTCCCAGGCTGCCCACCCTGCACCCTGGGTGTCGTCCCAAGCCCAGGAGGTCAGTCTGCGCCTGTCCAGGGGACGGCACCTTGGTGTGCCTGAGAGCGAGGCCTCCTGTGTTCTCAGAGGCCCGGCCCCGGGTCCTGGGCGGGGAGGGTGGGCCTGCTGAGGGACTCACCTTTTGGGGGGGTGGAGGGTGCGGGAAGGCCGGTCCTCCTCCAGGGCTGCTGCTGACACACCATGGCCTCATGCCACAGGGTCCCCTCCCTGGGGCTAACCACGTTGCCACCATCCCGCGCTCTGCTGGTTCTGGTTTCCCTGGTGCCCCATCCACAGAGCAGGGTCCCCTGTTCACACCAGCCCTGCAGGGGCCCAAGCAGCGACCTGGGGGACATCGCTAACCTCTGACCCAGAGTCAAACAACCCAGCTCTGCTTACCAAGTCACCCAAACAAGTGTTTGATAGCGTCCAGCCCACCTCACAGGAGGCTCGTGTGTGTGAATAATTCAAAGGTCGCTGAAAGCGGAAACCCAGGGAAGGTCTCGTGAGGCCGGAGCAGCATGTCGGGCCCGCAGCCATCAGTTCAGCTCCTGGTCCCGGTCAAGGGGCAGCGATGCCCCTTCTGGCGATGGTGGAATTGGCTGTGGACCCTCTGAAGGACGTGGGGGGCCCCTGGCCGTGTGCGCAGGCATGGGGGGCTGGGGGTGGGGTGTGGATCCTGGCTGCGGGCGCAGGTGTGGTCAGCGGGGGGCTCGGCCGCGGGTCATGTGGCTGTGCCCTGGGGTGCCAGTGTCTCCCTGGCACCTGGCTTCTCGGCTTACCTGGGCCCCCACAGAACACGGTATTTGCTGCCACATCAGGCCTCTGAGGGCAGAAGCCCCGTGCGCACGGACACAGCAGGGAAGCTGGCGGGACCATGGCCACCATGGTGACTCGGTGTTTCACGCAGCGTGTGGCCCGGGAGCAAGGGTTCCGGCGCCCCGGAAACCGTCCTGGGGGTCGAAGGTGGGCATGCGCGCTTCCAGCTCGCTTCCATCACTCTGGGGTCTGGCCTGTAGGTTCTTACTTGAGTCGTCCTAGTGGGTGTTGCCTTCTCCTACTCGCAGGACAGGGCTGTTCACCCGGAAAGCCAGGATTTCCACGAGAGACAGACAGATGGGTGTTCCCGGACGGCGTTCTTACCTGTTGGCAAGCGTGCAGGGGCGACTGGGTGTGAGCGTCAGGATCTCTAGATCCCGGGGCCGCACAGCAGCCGAGAACCACACCAAGGGAGGTAAAATGCAGGCCTGACCCCCCCCAGCCATGGCTGGCCGTGGCCAGCGTGGCCGACCTGCACAGGACGTGGACTCGTGTCTCACAGGGCGGCCCCTCCCTTGCCGCCGCATCCAGGCAGGGGTCTGCCGAGCACACAGGCTTCTGCCGGCGCCAGCTGTACCCCCCACGCCACGGGGCCACGACCGGGGCACCTGCCCAGCACGTGGGCAGAGAGCCGTCCGCTTTTATGGCCAGCGAGGACTTGTCCCCCGATGGAAAGCCCGAGGGGCTTCCTGGGGCCACGGAGAGAGATACTCCACTCTGCACACCCCTCTAACATTGTGGCGTGGAGCAGACCAGACGTCGTCTTTGTGGGGGAACACGCAGAGTCCTGTTGCTTCTGTGGAGACGCGGCAGCGGCACGTGACCTCAGGCGGGTCTCTAACTGGGTTTTAAACAGCTGTGTGCGTTTCGTCATTTAGCAGAGCTGGTGGAAGTGTGGCTTGGGTTTTCCTCGAGGCCCCATGCCCCCTTGGGAGTAAAGTCTATGAGTTGCGAAGCCGTGGAAGCGCCAGCAGCCTGATTTGAGGCTTCGGCTTCCTTGTTCCGGGCTGTAGAGGCTTCGGAATAAGGTTGTTCCAGACTCAGAACCTCTGCCGCCGGCCCGTGATTATGCTCGGTGTTCCAATAAGCACCGGCGGGTTCCTGAACCGCCCTTGGAGGGGCCGTTTCCCACGCACAGGCGGGTGTCTGTGTGCTCACCGTGGCCGAGCTCCGGAACGTCAGGCCAGGTGCGGGCGGGACGGGGGCGTCAGGCGGTTCAACGGGGTCCGTGTGAAAAGCAAGCGTCCTTAATAAAAACGCCAGAGTCGGGAAACCCACACCCCCAGCTGTCCCTCTCCAGGGCGCCGAGCCACAGGTGCCGGGCCCCACAGGGCCAGAGCGGGTGGGACGTCTCTGTCCCACGTGCTCCGAGGCTGGGCCTCCTTCCCACTGGCTGCCCCTCCGCGCGGGCGCCCGGCACAGCCCGGTGTCTGGCCTGCGAGCAGAGCTCTGCCCCGGAGGAGGAGACGCTGGGTGTCGTCCCCCCGCGGCCTCACTGAGCACAGGCTGGCGTGGGGAGAGGTGCAGCCCCGACACAGCCTCGTGCTTGCAGAAAGGCAGGGAGATGATGTACGGGCCGTGGGCGACAGCTCCGTGGGGCCCCGGCTCCTGCACGTGGGTCCCGGGAGCCGACATGGGCCGGGGACAGTGACCCCTGTCCAGGCGCTCCGGTTTTCACCCTTTGGCCGTGCCTTCCGGGCTGTCGTGTCTTTGAGGCGGAGTCTCCGGACGAAGGACGCTTCCTTCCTGCGCTGCTGAGCGTTGGCCGCCCGCTCCGCGCCAGTGGGGGCTCCCCGCGCCCCGGTCCTCCGGGAGAACGCTGGGCTCTTGTCTGGGACGGAGCACTCCGCTCTGTGTCAGCACAGACCTGCTCGGCCTGCCCGTGGCCCGTCTGAGCCGAGGCGGGGCGCACAGTCACGCCGTGACCAGCCCCATGGCACTGGCTGCCTGGAGAGGTGCAAGCGGGGCCGCGAGCCAACGTCCCGTCGTGCCGCCCGCCGTCAGCCTCGGTGCTAGGGCCCTGCCCCCACGGTCCCCTGGGTCACTGACAGCTAACGCCAAGGCCAGGCATGGCTTCTGGAAGGTTCACCTGCAGCCGCTGCTCTGTCCACACCTCCTCCTCGTACCGTAGTCAAGGTTAAACCGACCAGGTGTTGTCCTGCCGGGACTCCCAGGTGCTGCCCTGAGGAAGAAGAGGGTCCGGGAGCACAGCCTCAGCGGCCTCTGACCGACCCCACGTGCGGGTCCCTGGACGGCAGGAGGTCGGGGGGGTCCCAGACGCAAGCTTTGTGCGACCAGGGCTGCGTGGTGGGTACTCCCCACCGCGCAAGCCCACGTACCGTGGATGTCTGTGTGGCTAGCGGTGGGAGGCTTTGGGCATCAGGTGAGGGACCTCTGTAGGGACGCCACCTCATGGGACCGGGCATTCCCGCGTGTCCAGGCCTTTGGGGGCAGGTCCCAGGAGCTCCTGGGATCCCTGGATGTGTCCCTGTGGGCGCCCCACACCTGTGCCGGGTCACACCTGCCACGTGGTGGGTGGGTTTTCCTCGAAGACAGGTGTTTCTAGAAGTTTGCCGCCTCTCCCTGCAGCCAGGCTCCCGGGCTGCTCTGGGGTCTGGGATCACCAAAGGTGTGTTTGCCGCTGGGTTTACCTTAGTGTTTGCTCACGGTTTCTGGGGCCCGTAGGCAGTTTCTAGGTCATTGTTTTCTCAGCAGAAAGTCGGGGCTTCCTAGCATGTTTTTGATTAGAAACGCTAAATATCGTGTTTCCGCGCAAAACAGTCTTTGCTCCGAGGTTAACGTAACTCCTTCTCCACGGCTTCCATGCGCGTCTGTGTGGTTCCCCCCGTCGTCCGCACCGTCCCGCACGCCAGCTCCGTGGGCACATCTGAAGGTGCACCGTCCGTGCGCAGGGTCAGCCCGAGGGGTTGGGCTGGGCGGCCCATGGGGGTGTCCCAGGAGCTTTGCTCCTGCCGTGGGACGGGACCCCTGTGCACCACGGGTGCACAGCCCCAAGTGCGTGTGCCCCCAGGGAGCGGTCCCGCCGCAGCCACAGCTAGCGGTGCACCCCAGCTTCCCTCCCCCGTCTGGCCTCCGCCCGTCGCCCTCTGCTTCAGTGGGAGTCAGTCTGTAGAGTCTCCACTCTGCCCCCGTGGCCTGTGGCTGGAAGCCCTCCACGAGGACCCTTAGGGCGCTCCCATGGCATGGCTGCTCTGGCATCGGGGCTCCTGCCGGTTCCCTGCGCTCGGAGGGCAGGGCCCATGCTGGACCGGAGCCTGGTCCGTCCCTGATGCACGGACAGGTGCCAGTTGAGGGGCAGAGGCGGCAGAGGGAAGAGAGCTCACACGCTGACCGCGCTCAGCTACCTTCGTCTGGTCCGTGTGTGCGAGCCCTTCCCACCGTCCTGCTCCTCGTCGGCGGGCGTAGGTCTGCGGTCTCGACGATGAAGGGGCCGAGCGGGCGGCGAGCGCGGGCTCTCCCCGGCCCCTGAGCCCCGTGCGCCTGGTCCCTGACCGCTGGGAGCATGAGATTCCGCGTCCCGGGCCGCGGCAGGTTCGCTTTGTCAGGGCCAGAGGAGGAGGCCCATCCGGCTCTCGGAGCCCCAGGACTCACGCGTTCAGGTAAGTTCGCCGCAGGGCGTCTGTAGGGCTGAGTCGTGGGTGAGGACGGGGCCTCCATTTCCCTCGGTCGCGACCGGAAAGCAGGCTGGCTCCGGCCTCCCAACCGCAGCGCCGCCCAACGCTGCCCACCTGCTCTCAGAACCCAAGGACCTTCCTCCGGGAGGCGACGCGCCGGTCCGGGCTGCGGGGGCAGCTGGAGATGTGTGGCGCCAGCCCCACCGGAGCCTCCCCGACGCGGCACGTCCAGCAGCGAGAGCGGACACGCCGACGGCGCTTGGGCCCGGGCGCCGCACACGGGAGCAGGTGCCGCCGCGGACGGTCGAGCCCTGAGCCTCTTGGCCGCCTCTGCTCTGTCCGTGTTTTGTTCGAGGTGTGCGTCCAGCATCGAGTGAGATAAAGCACACTATTCGAGTGAACAGTTGACTATTAAAGTCCTTGACGAGTTTCACGTCCCTTGTTAACTGCAGCTGTCCTGTTGGCGAAGTGAGCGTAAGCCCAGAGACCGTGTGCCCGTGCCACGCGTGGGCCGTGGCAGGTGGTCCCAAGGGGCCGTCTCCAGTCACCTGTGCTTCGATGCTTACGCGGCAGACCCTTACCCACTTACTGAGCGGTTGTTGTTTACTTTCTACCGTTCAGAAAGAGAAACTCTCTGTGCCAAAATGCAGGAAACTCTAGACGTGAGCTCGTTTTCCTGAAAGGAGCCGCTTGCAGCCCCCGCGAGCCGTTTGCCATCCGTCGTCCGTGACCAAGTGCGGTTCAGACCCGTGGTGAGAAGGCGACGTGTGCTGCACGAACCTGGTCTAGGACGTCGTCAGATCCCTCGTTCCCACGAGGAACCCTCAGTTTAAGTGAGAACGTGTAACTTAGTGCTGCTGCTGGCTGTGGTGCACACCCATGCACACACGTGCACACCCACACCCGCAGGAGCACGTGCACACACTCACGTGCACACGCCTGTGCGCACCGAGAGGCAAGCGTGCACACAAGTGAGCCTTTGTGTACTTTGCGCGTGGGCACGTGTGTGCGCGCGTGTGCGTGTGGAGGCCGTGATGTCACTCTCCTCGCTCTCTGGCCGGGACACAGGGTATGGGGCCTCCACCCCGAGGTCCTCTATCTCCAGGTCGAACGGTCCCTTCTGGAGGCTACGCCTGGGCTCCGGTGTGTTAGGGCCTCCGTCCCGGCCGTGCGAGCTGCTTTCCCTGCGGTGGATACTCAGCTTGTGCTCCGTGTGTCCGGCGCGAGCAAAGTGCGGCCGTGAGGACGGCGTGCTTAGCCTTACCGCGACGGGGTCGGTCTCCCCGTCCACGCTCTCCCACGTGGGGTGCTGTGACCACAGCTCAGACCGGCTCCCACAGCCGGCGCCGCTCACACAGACACTCTGGGCGCAGCCGGAGAAGAGAGGGGACGGAGACGGACACGGACCGAGACCGAAGCCATCGAGGCCGTGGGGCCCAGGGCAGCCAGGCTGTCAGGGCGGCTCAGGGCTCGGGACAGACTCGGGACCCGTCCTGGGGTCCCCCTTCCGCTGTGCTTGAGCACGAGGCCGTCCTTCGTCCTTCTCCAACAGCACAGCTGCTGTCTCGGCAAGTGCTCAACTCTCCATCGCTGCCGTCTGACGTTCTGAGGGGAGCGACACCTCCCCGAATTCCGTGTCCCTCAGAAGGGAGCCGTGACCTGCTGTCTGTGACTCTTGGTCACTCGGACCTAGCTCCTGCCAGCCGAGGGGCCGGTGCTGGCCTTGTGGGCGTGTGGTCTTTGAGAGGGCAGGGTCCGGGTGTGGGACGGACGGGCTGCTGGTCCCGCGTGGCCGGGGCTTCGCTGGCCGCCGGCAGACGGCACCAGTCCAGGCAGGTCAGCTGCACAGACGGCCCTGCAGGTGTGCGACGGCCGAGGCTCTCCAGACACTCCTGCCGCGGAGAAGCTGGGACTTGTGGGGACGCTGCGCCGTGTGTCCTCACTCAGGGACCCGTGAGCAGCGGCTCCCGGTCGCCGGCCGAGCTGAGGCACACGGTCCCCCCACGACTGAATCTCCCTTCACCTCCCTGAGAAGACAGCGCGACGCCGACGTTCACCTGGAAAACAAGCCTGTTTTTCCTGCTGTCCTTCTGTTCCGGAGGCCGCTTACAGGGACGACGTCACATCTCAAGTTCCACAGTTCAAAACCGGTGAATTTTCTGCCACGGAAAATGTCCGCTCGGTGACGCTGTTGGAAACGACTAGGCGTGGCGTCTCGTGGCCCGGATCTCTGCTCCGCAGACGCCGCCGGGACTTCCTGCAGGTGCCTTGGGGGCGAGGCCTGCAGCCGGTGACCGTCTCCTTGGCCTGCCTGGTTCTCCCAGGGCCCGCCTGGCCGGGAGCTGCTTCCTGACCGCGGGCCGCGTGCCAGCGGCCTCTCTGCCCGCGTCCAGCGAGACGCACACCGGCACCTCCGTGTACACACGCGCCTTGTCCGTATCTGCCTCACGCTCTCTCGCACAGGCCCACGCTTCTGCTTGTGCACACTCAGGCGCACGCAGGCCCGCACGCCTGCACACACAGCGCGGCCGGCTTCCCGAGGTCGGCCTGAGTGTCCTTATCGGGCGGCGTGACCACAGGCGGTGTTACGAAGCGGGGCCTCTCGCCCGCTCACCCCTCAGCAGCGGAGCTCGGAGCCACCAGTGAAGGCCCCCGTGGCTGCTGGCAGGTGCCTGGGGGCGTGGCCCGTGAAGGCCCGCGTGGACCCGTCGTGTCCGTGTTCTCAGACGGATCGGGGGCTCTCCTCCAACCGCTGGTCCCCGTGTTCTTGTTCCCGGTTTTCTCGTTTCCTGCCCCTCTTAACGTGGTCTCCAGGGCAGTGGGTCGGCATCTGGCGACATGTATGATTGTGTACCGCGGTGTCACAGGCACGAGTTGGCGCGACAGCTGATCCACAGGCCACAGCCTAAGCAGTCACCATCCCCGGTCCTGCTGCCGTGGCGCCGTCCCCTCCACGTCAGGAGACCAGGCCACTCTCCTTCTCTGGGACGGAGCGCGTGTGGGTGCAGGAGACCCTGCTGGGGGCGGGACCCCACTCGCGCTACCCGGGTGTGCACGTCCCTGTGGTCGCCGCGCGTTCGGCCTTGGAAAGGGCAGCCCGTGGTTGAGCTGCGCTTCCCTCTCCGCGGGGCTCGATTGGGCCTGGTGGGAAGACGTGAATTTCGCACGGGTGAGAGGCACAGTCTCCCCTTGAACGGACGGCCCGTGCGCAGTGGGCAGTGGGCCTGGGCTGGCCCTGTCCCCACACCCCGCCAGCCGCCCTGCTCCGGAGGACGTGGCCCACTTGTCACTCGCCTGTCACCTCCCCGTAAGTGCTGAGTTCAGCACCAGAGCTAAAAACAAAGATTCTTACGTGTGGAAAACTTAGCGGTTCTTACACCTTGGAATCGGAATCCTGTGTTTTGTTAGTTTAGGTGAAGCAAAGGGAGGTCGTTGCTATGACAGGTACTTGTATAAATATTATTTTCGCAGACACTAAACGTGCCGGAGGCAGGAAGCCCAGGCAGGGAACGTGCGAAGTATTCAAATGACTTTCCTGAAAATGGGCTTCGTGTTTTAAATAATAGATGTTCATCTCCCAGGATAAACCTTAAATATTCCCATTTTCACTGAAATGGCACGTTTTTAAAAGGACGAAGCTGTACCCAGAATCCGCTGCGTCCCGCCGGCTATCAGAGGCGCCACAGGGTGGTCCCGGGGGACGTGGAGGCTGTCATTTCCAAAGCATGTGACCGCGGCGGGGCCGCGCGTCGAGCCCGTGGGGCTGCCTCCTCACAGTCTGGAACACGCCTCAGCCACACGAGAAACCGTTTGGGCCCAAGACTCATTTACGTCTTACTGTGTTAAATGTCACAGAGTGAAAGAGCGAGAGGCAAAATGGTCCCTTAATCAGGCTCTGATTTTACTTTTATATTTCCCGTTAGAAAAACATAGATTTGAGTCTAGCTCGGCATTGAGTGTTCTTAGCTCGTTAAATGGACAAAGGGCTGAGTGCCCTCCCCAGTGAGGCTGCGGGAAGTCGGGCCGCGGACAAGCTGGTCTTGGCCCCGACCTGCCCGGCACCATTCCTGGGGCACACTTGGGTGTTCGCGTGGGAAGAACGCGTCTCAGCTGGGAGAGGAGACGCGTTTCGTTTCCGCAGGACTGAAGCAACACCAGCGAGAACCGCGCCGAAACGGGCGCTGTGTGTGGGCTCTTCCGTGGCCTCAGTGAGGGACTCGTGTGCAGGGGGTCACGGGACGCCGCGTGCAGGGCTGAGAGAAGCCGTCCTGTGGCCTCTCCACCTGCCGACCACATGGCTGCGGCGTGTCTGGGCCCCCCGCGGAGACCCTGCCGTGGACACACGCCTGTCACACACATGTGGAGTCTGTGTCGGTTAGGCACCTGTGGATCTGGATGGAAGTGACGTTGTGTTAATATGGAAAAAGCCACGTGGACGAGACCACGTCCACGGATGTGTGGGAGCCTGTCACAGGCAGAAAATGATGAAAACAGCATGCCCGACGCACATGTCTTTTCCCGACTTCCCGACCAAGCCGAGCGCTCCCCGGTGTGGCTAGAAAGCCCAGATGTGAGTGTGGGGGTGTGTGCACATGCCCATGGGGTCTCAGTGTGAGTACACGCATGCCTGTGTGTGCATATTAGTCGTGCCTGCTGTATACTGGGTATGAGTGCACAGGTGTGTGCTGCGTGAATGGGACACTTGGGAACACTTCTGCGTCCCCAGCCGTGCCCCCTCCTGCACGGAGCACCCATCTTCGGAGGTTGCCCAGGTGATGTCAGCGTCTCTCGTACTGTACCTGTGACTTGAGCACACGGGGCGCCCTGGCCCTCAGCCCCACCCCGGGACCTCACGCACGAGCACCCAGCTCTCCGCCCTGGCAGGTGGCAGGCCAGGCCCTGGCACTCAGGTTGCTGACTGTGCAGCTCTGCGCCGTGGACAGCCTGTCATTGTGCGGATGCTCTCGTGGGAGCTTGTAAGGGGCTCATTTTCTAACTGACTCGAACGTAAGTAAATGGGTCTCTTCCTGGCCTGGCTTTGATTAAAGGCTCGCGCTGACTTGAGTCACACTTGGAGCAGGAGGCCTGTCCTCGGGTTCACAGATGCTGGGCTCGGTCTCCGTTCTCCTCCTCACTCTGACATCGGAAGCGTTTGTGTTGAAGATTCCGAGTCGGGTTGAGGACGAAGACATTCACGTGCTTGGGACAGATGTCTCGAAGCGCTGGAGCTGGTCTCACACAGCCCGGGGCAGCGGGGCCCACGAGGAAATCAACGTGCATGCGCTTTGCACGTGGACACCTGCATTTTCCAGGAAGCAAGATGCTTGCTGCCCGACGCTGGGGTGGAGTCCGCCTCCTTCCCTCCTCACGGCCGCTGGCGAGCACACCCCCGTGATGCAGGACGGAGCGGATCCTTCCGAGGCTGGGGGCCGCGGCAGGGGTGCAGCCAGGAGCCTTCAGAAAGGAGCGCTTGGCCCTTGGGCCTTTTGAGTTCCCATGGCACCTCGCTGACCAGGACCTGGTGCTTGGCGACGACAGTGACCGCGAGCGGCCAGCCTGCATCCCACCGGAAGCCGCCCTTGTGCCCGGAAGGACAGCGGAGACCAGCCCCCGCCCTGCGTCCCTCATCTGGGCTGTCGTTCCTCTTTCTGAAGTTTGTGGTTCTCAGACTGGGACACGAACGGGAGTTTACCCACCTGCACAAACGCAGCAGCCTGGCGACGCGTGTGGGACTGAGCCCGCGGGCAGAGCCCGAGGGTTGGCTCTGGACGCCTCCTCACGCCCTCCTGCCTGCGGAGAAACCCTGTGTTCACGTCAGAGCTCCGTTTCTCCCTGTGGCACCCCGTCACAGTCTTTGCCTCGTGCCCTCCCAGCTGCCACACTCCTGGGGACGCCGTCCGTCCATTCCCATCGGTGTTTGCCGCCTGCGCTGGCCGTCCGAGGGCACGGGGCCGCCTGCCGCACCACCACGGTCCGGCCCTGCCGCCTGCGTCTCACCTGCCTCGGGCACGGAGGAGGCTGCTGTGGGGGCTCGTGCAGTGTCCAGCCCTTGCAACTGTGGCCAGTGGGCAGGGTGGCGAGGATGTGTGTCCGCACCAAGGGTCGTCCTCCCGTAGCTCCTCGGAGAGCACACTCTGGCCGCGGGCGGGCGGCCGTGGACTCTGGGCTCCTTCGTGGCACTGGTGGCGTTCCTGCCCAGATGCCGTCCCCATGGCAGAATGTCACTTGGTGCGTTGGACCGTGTGTTTGAAGGGAAGTGAGCACAGAAACAGTAGAGGAAGTAAAAAAGCGTGGGGTTTCGGGGCCCATCCTAGCTCCAGGTGGTGCTCCGGGGGCACGGGCTGGCGGGCAGGGTGCTGCATGTGGTCGCCACCTGCCCCTGGAGGGGACGGGCTCTGAGCCTGGAGATCGAGGCTCCAAGTGTCCATGGCTGTCTGCATGCGTCCTCTTTGCTGTTAGGACGGTTTGTGAGCGAGAAGGGGGGCCTTGCCCTACCCGGCGCGTCCGAAATGATTAGGGAAAGAGTTGCTGCGAACGGCTTGGTGGGGCCCTGGGTTCGTGGGTGGCGCCTGCGGGCGTGGTCCTTGCAGCGAACGTGTGCCAGGCGGAGAGTGGACGGTGTTCTCACGAGCTGCCAGGGAGGTGGCAGACCGCGGGGGAGGCTTTGGGGCAGGCGGGAGGAGCCGGGCGCAGCACACGTCACCACCATCGGTGC
>ML103051.1:39752-53799 GCA_003697995.1 Taxidea taxus jeffersonii
GGCAGGCGGGAGGAGCCGGGCGCAGCACACGTCACCACCATCGGTGCCCGGCGTGCTACTCACGGTGGTGGCATGGCACGTGTGCAAGATGTGCATGTGTGTGTCGCACGTGGGTACGTGGGACACTGGTGAGTGTGCGATGCGTGTGCCGCGTGGCCCGCGGGGTGTGTGCGTGTCAGAACGGAGGCGGCAGGAGCGCCCCCAGCCAGCATGGGACCAGGAGTCTGGCACAGGGACGCGGATGGGGACGGCCGCGGGAGGGCTTAGCGCCGAGCACCTGCTGCGCGTTTCCCCGTGCTTTAGCCTCGCAAACCCAGGCGGGCTCGGAGCCGCCGGCCAGCGCTAACGGAGGCTTCTCGGTCTCTCGCCAGCTGCACGGCTACCTGGAGAACGAGCCGCTCACACTACAGCTGTTCATCGGGACGGCCGACGACCGCCTGCTGAGACCCCACGCCTTCTACCAGGTCCACCGGATCACGGGCAAGACCGTCTCCACCACCAGTCACGAAGCCATTCTCTCCAACACCAAAGTCCTGGAGATCCCGCTGCTGCCGGAGAACAACATGCGAGCCATGTAAGCCGTGCGCGTGGCGGGCGCTCGGGGCGGGCGCTGGGCGGCGTGGCCTGCGTGCCAGCCTCTGCGTCCCGGCCTCTGGCCTGGCTCCACACCCGTGGAAGCCAAGAGCCGTAGGGGGACGGGTTTTTGTAGGGCCTCTGGGCACGTGGCGCTGGAGCAGCTCGGTCCCCATGGCCAGTCCCCCTCGTGCCTGCGTTCACTTCCTGAACACGGCACCGGTTCATTTCTGGGTTCGGGGGTGACCGCACGGCGACGTTGATGGCAGGTGGAGTGCAGTTCTCTCTGGGGCATTCTGTCGTCGCTGTGTGCGTTTGGGCTGCCCTCGTGGCTCCGAGGAAGCCGTCTCTGGGCTGACGACTGACCCGAAGAGGCCCCTGTCTGCGGCCTCCTCCCCTCCTCCCGACGGCCGTTGGGCACCGCACACTGCGCTCCCAGGGTGTGAGGAGCGGCGTCTCCCTCCGGCGCTGTCGCAGGGGCCCCATGGGCTCGGCGGGGGACAGAGCGGGGATGCCCTGTGTGGCACTTGGGGACTGAGGGCAGGCGTGGACCCTTATTCCGAGCAGCGTGGACTGTGCCGGCATCCTGAAGCTCAGAAACTCGGACATCGAGCTGCGGAAAGGGGAGACGGACATCGGGAGGAAGAACACCAGGGTGAGGCTGGTCTTCCGGGTCCACATCCCACAGCCCAGTGGCCGGACGCTGTCCCTGCAAGTGGCCTCGAACCCCATCGAGTGCTGTGAGTATCGGAGCCGGCCCGTGTCACATGCTCTGTTCCGTGGCACCTTCCCTGTCCTTGTGCGTGGAGACTTGTGAGCTGGCCTCACGCGTGCGTCACTCTTGTCCCTTGCCCGTGGCAGCGGCCCCTGAAAGCTCGCCGTGCTGGGTTCAGGTTCACGGGCTCTGTGTGCGGCAGCCCCTGCTCCTGGCACCTGCTTGTTCCAAAATGCCCAGAAGCTTGCACTCGTCCCCCGTGAGCTAATCCCTCATGTTTCAGAAACCCAGTGGGATCCTGGCGTCTGGTCCGCGGGGCTGCGCCAGTCTAAGCTTGGCGGCCGTGTGTGACTTGCTCACCTTCCCTCCCAGGCCCTGCTTTTCTCTTCTCTTGTGGTGCGTGTGATTCAGGTGCGTCCAGGCCTGAGTGCTCTGCTCCTGCAGGGCCTCGGCCGCGGCAAGGGTTCAGCATCCCCTGGGGGTGACCTTGCTGATTTTTGTCAGCACGTGAGGTTGCTGGTGGAGATCTCACAAGCTGCCCGTGCCAGGCCTTGAGTGGGACACCCCGGAGGTCTCTCTGTGTTCTTGTAGGAAGTGTGGCTGGCCCGCCCAGCCCCTGGCCTCTGTCCGAGTGTCTCCTGTCCAGCGACCCCTCTTCCTTCCCTTGTAGGGTGTTGCTGCCCCTGCGGCTCGCTGCCCCTTGTCTTAGTGCAGGGCTGGGTTTGGTTCCCTCACCTCTGACCTGACCATCAGAGCCTAGGACTCCTTCCCTGCAGCGTCTGTCCCTGTGGCCCCACATGGAGCCCCACAGACACCTGTCCCCAGACCTCAGCATGGCCCAGGGCTCTGCCACAGGCCACTGCACATGTCTGAGGCATGGTCTCCTCCCCGCAGACCCACTGGCTGGGTGAGAGCCCCGTATGTGCAGCTGGCCACGGCAACTTTGGGTTGATGGCCTCCTGGCGCCCTGTCCTCCCCAGGTGACCCCACTTCCCTGCGTTCTGCGCCTTGCTCCCTGGCGGCTGCTGGCCTTGTCCCAGCCCCTGTGGTCCCACGGCTCCACTGACAGGATGCAGGGCCCCGAGACCTCACCCCCAGTTACCACAGGGCCCGCGGCCAGGCCTCACCATGGCTCCCAGCTGCAAGAGTCTGTGGACGTAGCGTCCAGATGGGCACTTCTCACCTGGAGCCGTGCGTCCCGTCCGCGAGGAGCACCTGCGTCACCGTAGAGGCCGAGGGTCCCCCTGGGGTGGCCTGTCCATGCCCAGACCTACATGTGAGCTCACATCCCCGTGACTTGACGTTCCCGCCAGTACAGACCAGACGTCCGCCTGCTGTGCTCGTGTTCGCGAACCTGCATCTCATGCAGGAGGCTGTCTGTGTACGCGCCGCGCCTCCCACCGGGCCCGAGGAGCTGCTGGAGGGGCCCGTTGCCGACAGGCTGGCCGACCCCACGTGCCCTCTCAGCTCACGGCATGAGGCGAGGCCGGGACACATGCTCACTCGCCCTGTTCTGACCCCACGCAGCCCAGCGCTCGGCCCAGGAGCTGCCCCTTGTGGAGAAGCAGAGCGCGGCCAGCTGCCCCGTCCTTGGCGGGAAGAAGATGGTCCTGTCCGGCCACAACTTCCTGCAAGACTCCAAAGTCATCTTCGTGGAGAAAGCACCAGGTACTTCCCTTACCAACAGACGGCGCGTGCTTGCTGCTCTGGGCGCTGGTGGGGTCAGTTCCTAGAGGCGGAGCGGGGCCCCTTGCTGGGTCTGTGCGTGCCGGACAGTGGGGGCAAACCCTCTGGCTCTGCTGTGGTTCGAGGCCTGCCGCTGCTCGCTGCCTGTGGCCCCTTGCCCTTTGCCCAGACTGGACGGACGTATGCTTCTTGGCTCTGAGCAGCGCCTGCTCGTGGCCACTACACGGGCCGAGATGGGCAACGCCATTCTGCTCTGTGTAGACGAGGGCTTCGCCGCGCCAGGCCACAGCCTTCTTGGTGGCAGGCGTGTGGACCGCACTTGGACTGGAGGCCCCCCTGTTGCCCTTGGCGTCCTTCTGGCCCTGTTCTTGGTGCCGCCCCAGGATGCAGGGTGGGTGCTGCTGTCTTCTGTGCCCCGTGGCCCCTGGGGCTCTCAGTGCAGGTGTAGACCTGGGTGCTCAGCGGTACAGCCACGCTGTTGCGCGTGCCAGGTGAACGGTCTCTCTTCTCTGATGTTTGCGTGATTCGCCCCCGGCTGTGCACGCAGCTCCCCACCCCCCGGGACGCCCGACCCTTCCGGGGAGAGGCCAGCAGGCACTCGGGGGCGGACGACAGCGAGTGCGGGGCTCGGCTCTCGCTCTCGCCGAAGCTCTCCGCGGCTTTGATTTCGAGCCAGGTCCCTGCTGAGCGCGGCCCGCAGGCACGAGGCCCTGCCCCCAACCGCAGGCCTGCGTTTCCTCCTCCGTTCTGGAGGGCACGGGTGCGGGACCCACGCCCACCACCGGAGGCGGCGGCGGGGTACAGCCCCCATCAAAATGGACGTGCAAGTCCTGCGCGTTCAGCGTGCCCGGGCCATGGAGTCACACGTGTGTGAAACACGATTATAGGGAAAACCCACGAGGCATAACGATCAGGAGAATCTGTGTTACTGCAACATTCTTCTTTGAAGGAGCCTCATTTTGAAAGATTTAACCTTTTGGGCTTTAAATGTGTGAACAAGCGTATGGGAGGAGGGGCCGCGAGGTGGTGCTCTGCTTGCCACGCAGCCAGGCCACGGGCCGGGACGTGGCCCAAGTCGCTGCTTTTTGGGCTGTGGCAGGAAGGGGGAGTCCCCGCGGCTTCCTTCCCTGTCTTCCCTGATCGGCGTCATGTTGGCCCGGGGTTGGGACTGTGGGGTGTCTCCTGGATACTCCGCTCCGTGGGTGCCCTGGGGCTCCTTCGGCAGGGTGGGCGCTCCCAGCCCGGCCGGCCCGCTCAGTCCCAGATCTTTGCTCCATGGCCTGGTGGTGCCGCACACAGGTTGGCCGCGGGCCCGCAGGGTGGGGACTTGGTCCACGGCCGCGTGCCCGGTGCCCTCCTCCTCTGGGGGCCCCCCGGCCCCCCTCCTGCAGCAGCCCTGAGCGCCGTGCACGGCTGACGAGACGTGGGCACGGGTGGCGATGTGGTCGCAGGCTGTGCCGGTCGCAAGTGAGTGTGAGCGCCGTGGTTACGTGTCAGCGCTGTCGCTGGGCTGCGTCTGTATTTAAGCGAGGTGGTTGGCATGGTCACACACACACAAGTCATGTTTCAAAGGAAGGGACCCTGTGTCAGCTTTGACCCCTGGCCCAGGGGCACTCTGCTCCGACTGACGCGTCCCGCTGCGCCCGGTAACCATCACGAGGCTTTTCCTGGTCAACGTTTTGGAGAAACCGCTGAAGTCAGTTTGGGTTATAGTCACCCCGTAGACTTCAGATGAGGTCATCGGCCTGTTGCAAAAGTCAGTCTTTAAACTGCTGGTTGGTGCCAAGGCCAGAATGTGAGCAGGGAGACCCTCTTCGCGGAAGCCCTGGGTGTGAGTCCCGCTGGGAAGGCCCCTGCGGTCCCTGTCCTTCGGGCTGCTCTGGGCGTCTCGGGGACGCCCACCACTCCGCGTCTGGGCCCCCCTGCCGTCGCCCCGGGCTCATGCACTCGTGGCCTGGGGCTCGGTGAGGGCTTCAGGTAGCGGTTCTTCCCGTCTGGGGGCCTGGCCACCCCCTCTGCTCCCCTGACGGTGCGCCTGCCCTCCTGGGGGGAGCAGGTCAAAGAGGGAGGGACCTGGCACCTGCGCTGAGAGCCACATTCAGTGTCCTCGTCGGAGGCAGCCCCGGCCCCTCTGGTGGGCATTGGTGAGTCCCCATGGCCAGCTCAGGTGGGAGGAGGGACTGTGGGGACCTCGCGAGACGGGAAAAGTGAGAGAGAGCAGGTGTGCGTGTGTCAGGCCGTGTGTGAACAGGTATGTACGATCCGTGTCCGTGTGAGGACCACTTTGTTGCTGCAGGGGTGGGGCCACATCGTGTGTCAGGGACAGTGTGTGCAGGAGCCCAGGTGCCCTGTGATCTCTCTGCTCCAGCCTGGGCATGGCGGGGCAGGGCTGCGGGCTGTGGTCACCTGGTGGTGGTCTGGCAGCGAGGACACAGCGGCAGCCTGGCGGGTGCCCATACCTCCCCTCCCAGCCTGGTCCAGGGCCGTGGCCGCGGGTCCCACTTCCATGGCGTGCGGGCTCTGAGAGGTTTCTGGAGATCATGTAGACACGGACACGGCCGGCTAGGGGGGGAGTGGGTCCCACACGTGCAGGTCCTCATGTGGCACGGAGGTCCCTGGCATGGTTGTGGAGGGGTCCATAGGACGTCCGGCCGCTGCCCCTGGCCTCCTGCATCCGCGTGGCCCAAGGCGACGTCCACGGGCAGCGTTCTCGGGTGGCCCACAGGCTTCACAGGCAGCAGGCGCATCCCGCCGGGGCCTGACCACGCAGGGCGTGGAAACAGCCAGTGCGTGTTGGATGGCATCACCTGGGACCACGTGCAGGACCTATGGTTCGAGAAGCCGTGCTCGTTTCCAGGGAGCGGAAGGGGTCAGCAAGCCAGTGTGAGGTCTCGACAAGGGTTCTCACACTGTGGCCTCAGACCCGATGCTGCCGCACAGCTGGGAACTACGGGACGTTCTAAGGGGTCTCAGGAGCAGCCCGGCTGGCAGGATGGTGGGAGGGCTGGTGGGGGCCGTGCAGCAGGCCCTGCGGGATCAGCACATGTCGCCGAGCCCCTGCTCCTCCCAGCTTACTGATGCCCCAGGATGCTCTGGTGCCCGCTGGGGAGGTGTGGCCTCAGCCCAGACAGTGGGAATTCTAGCCCCTCATTGGGCTGTCCTGTGCTCCCCAAATGCTCTCCAGACCCTCTGTTTGAGGGACAGGGGCGGCCCCTGGGGGTTCAGCATGACCTTGGGCCCCCGTCCTTCCTGGGGCATGGTAACCCGTGCGGGGGGATGTGGAGAGGACACAGTGTGGGTGGGGGGGCCTTTCCGCAGGCTCCTGCGGGGCTTCCCGAGTCAGGCCTTGCACCGCTGCTGGGAGAGGGTTGTCCCCGAAATTTCCTTTCTCTGGGCTGGTGGCCAGTCTTTCCTTGTGGTTTGCCCCCAAGCCACGCCCAGGTCCTCCCGGGTCAGCACCGAGGGGACATCCAGGAAGCAGGTGCAGGTCCCACCCCAGCGGTGAGGGTTTGCTGTTCCAGATCCCACCCTTTCGCACCCATCGGTCTTAATGGGAAGGGGAAGGGGCACGGGAGAGGATGGCTGTGGAGAGGACACTGCGGGACAAGGTCACGCAGGCTACCCCTTGCTCCTGTCCCCAGGCTACGGACGTGCAGACCACACACAGGTGGGTTGGAGAACTTAGGTTTTGTGTCAGTTTATTGAGATCAAACTCACATACTGTGCAGCTCAGACATTTAAGGCTCAGGGGCCGTTGGTCCCTCCAGAGCCGGGCGGCCATCCCACTCGTGTCCCGTCCACCCCATCCTCCCAGCCTGGCGGCTTCGAGCCCCACCAGTTTGGACAGCTCCTGGAAACAGCGCTGTGGGCCCCGCAGCGTCCGGCGGCTTCCACCAGAGAGCGTCTCAGGTGCCCCAGGCAGGGGTGTGGGGGGGACTTCGTCCCTCTCGAGGCCGGTAGTGTTCCACTGTGTGGATGGACCGCGTGGTACCACCCACTTGCGGTGTGGACGGGACCTGCGCCCACCTCTTGGCTGTGATGTGTCCCCACGCTCCAGCACACAGGCTTCCGTGTGGACACGTGTGCCCTTCCCCGGGTGCTGCCCGGGCGCGGGGCCCCAGGTGCTGTGTCTGGCCGGGTGGGCCCGCGGCAGGAGGCTCATTTCTCTCTTGCTCAGGAGCATCTTTTGCAGGAAACAGGCCGCTCTGAGCAGCACTGGGGGCCCCCTGAGTCTGTGGCCTGGGGAGTGTCGGAGATTAAGGGGCGTGAATGTGGGGGCGGCCCCCCGGGTAGGACCCACCTGACCAGAAGAGCCCCAGGGCACCCCCGCCCCAGAGTTGTCTCCTCCGTGGCCCCGCAAGAGCGTGGAGGGGCCCCGTCTGTGCGTCTCCCTCTGTCTTCACTGACCGCCTGCAGCTGGTGACAAGGCGCAGCCTGCTCTGTGGCCCGCAGACAGGCGGGGAGGAGACCACAGCCAGGAACGCGTCCCGCCACATGGCCAC
Source organism: Taxidea taxus jeffersonii (assembly GCA_003697995.1). NCBI lineage: Eukaryota > Metazoa > Chordata > Mammalia > Carnivora > Mustelidae > Taxidea > Taxidea taxus. Next base: position 47,229 of record ML103051.1, read on the forward strand.
GTGCTTCTGTCTGATCCTGCCTCTGCTGGCTCTGGTCTGCCTGTGAGCTGCATGACCCGCAGACCCCTTCGCAGACGCTGTGACTTGGTAGGAAGCCAGTCCCTGGGCATCTGCACCCCCTCTCGCCGGGGGCTGGAGTAACCGCGTCCAGAAGGCCACTGATGCTTGCACGGAGCCTGGGGGCCCCCACTTGTGGCCCTGTTGGGCCCAGAGCCCGCCCGGGAGCTGTGTGACTAAGAGCTGGGCTGGAGGCTGCGCCAGCCACAGCCCAGCGTGGAAGCCTCCGGGCGGGCGGGTGTGGTGGGGAAGCCTTTCCGATGACTCACGCTGCAGGGAATTCCCTAATGATTCCGAATAGTTTTTCTTCTGGGCTTGCGCACAGTTTCCTACCGAGGATCCTGGGAGCTCTAGATAGGGCTGGAGCTCCAAACTTGTTTGGGGCTGGCCCTTCCCAGCCCCGCAGAGGCTGAGGCTTTGCTTGGCCCAGAGGCTGGACGGCGGGCCCCGGGTCCCACCAGCTCCTGGGGAGACCAGCAGCCACGTCCCTCTGGCGCTGGTGCACGTGGGAAGCGGTTTTGGAATTGCCTAGAGTCCACAATGATGAGCCACATTGAATGGCCCTGGACAGTCTGTACACATTTCTGTGTCTGCGTAAGTGGACAGCAGCTCAGGTAGGACCCTCAATAAGAACAGGCCACGTGGCTGTCCCTGTGGGCTCTGTCTCAACCGCAGACACAGAGAGTCGGAGCCAATAGGGCTGGTGCCCAGGACCGGTTCCCGGGCCTCAGGTGGGCAGGAAAGTGCAGACAACCAGCCCCCGCGTGGCGGGCCTTCCCGAAGCTAGTGACTCGCGGCAGCGTTAATGGTCCATTGACCTGTGCCTAGCAGGGTTGGCGTTGGGGAAGCTGAACGTGGCAAGCACACGGGGCCTGTGTGGCTTGTTGGCCCTGGGCCGACGCTCTGACGAGGACGGGCACCACAGGCCCAGGAGGGGCTCTGCTGGCGCACAGGCTGCGGCCCATGGGGGACTCCATCAGCTTCGCGATGTGGATGAGCTTGCGAGACGTGTTCACAGGAAGGCCGGGTCTGCTCTGACCCCTCCTGCAGGGTAGATGGTGGGCGTGGGGTCCTGTTGCTGCCCAACGCCCTATCCCTGCCCCTCTGAGCCTCGGTTTCCCTCCTCCACCCCACCCCCCGCATACTGGTTGTGGGCCCCCCACTGGGAGGCCCGGACACTCTTGGGATTTCCTCAGGGAAATCCGAGCCTCGCTTTTCACTGACAGACGAGAGCCAGCAGCAGCCAGGGCTGCCCCTGCCGTCCAGGCCATAACGCCGAAAGTTCTGTTTCTCTAAAGTTGTTTTAAGAGGCACCAAACATGAGGGACTTGCATACAGGAAGAATAACTTCGATTGCCTTAGGCCGGTGGTGGGCGAGGCCCCTGCCCGCGAGCCCCAGGCCGGTGTGGCCTGTGCCCGGACGGCTTGTCTGGCCCACACGCAGGGCAGCATCGCCAGCTCCCACGCTCGTGGTCGTCCGTCCGCTCCGGGAGCCAGGCGGGCGGGTGCTTCTGCCTCCGGGAAGCGAGCGGCTTTGTGCAAGTCTTGGTGCCACGGAGGACGGCACGGGGTAGTCTTGATTCCGATTCTGTTTTGCCGGAGGACATGCGGACGCTGATGCCTTGCGCTGCTGGTCTGCATTTTACCGCTGAGTGGTTCATCTGGCGGGTGATCTGGTTGGGACCTCGGGCGTCCCGAGAGGCTGGTGTGGTCCTGGCAAGCCGACCGTGCTCCGGGCTCTGTGTGACTCACATTTCCTCCCTGTCTCCACCCTCCACCCCTGCCCGCCCGCACTGTCAGGCACAAACGGATTTTGTCTACTTCGTTCACATAATTTGGGATCTCTGAGACACATACATTTTCTCTTTGCAAGCAGAGCGGGGGCAGAAACTAAGTATGTTTCGCTGTCATTGTTCACTGGGGACAGAGTTGATAGCAGATGGGGAGGGTGACCCCTGTTCCTTCAGATTAGCTACCCAGCCAGGCCCCACACCGCTGGCCGGCCGTAGAGGAGTTTCCAAAGGCCAAGAACTTGGTTTGCTGACATCCCCACCAGTGGGCTTCTCAGGGCTCCCTCCCTCACCGGCCTGGGCCTGCCGGACACTGAGCCTTTAAAGGCCGGTTGGAAGGCTTTTTACTTTTTTTTAAGCACACAAATGGCCGCTGGGGTAAGAGTAAAATTACCGTGTTTTGCATTTCTGTATCCTGATGTGGCAAGAAGTCGTCACAGAAAGGATTTTCTCATTTAGCCGGCAGTTCCTATGAGCAGAGGCTGGGCCGTGGGTCCTGGGCCCTCACTAGCGAGAGGAACTCTGCTCCTAAAACAAAACAAAACAAAACAAAAGATAAACAATGTAAAAAAAATAAAAACTAAAAAAAAAAGAACTCTGCTCCTAAGACATGCAGAGGTGTCGCAGGCGGCGAGGGTGCAGGGCGGGCACGAGGGCCAGGACGCACACCTGGGGCCAGGTCTGAGGACCACGTCTTCCTGGGTCCTGGCGTTTCTCCTGGGCTCACACTCCCATGACTGAGCTTGTGCCTGTGGATGTAGGTGAGGGCAGATTTCTGGGGTGCTCACTGCATGTGGTTCCCTCCCACAGAGCCCGGGACCTTTGGGCTCCACCAGGCTCCCTGCCACACGTCTGGGCCTGGCACATCGTCTCTGCTGTTGACCCGTACGCAACTGTTCATTCTTAGGAGCTAACAGCCAGTAGGGCCTGAGCTCATCAGAGGGCGGCGGTCTCCGGGGTCCCCTGTGCTTGGTGAAGGCCCTTGGTTTGGGGCGGTGGGCTCAACCAGGCCCCCGGAGTGACGCGCTTTCCTCTGCCCCTTTCTTCTAGACGGTCACCACATCTGGGAGATGGAGGCGAAGATGGACAGAGAGCTGTGCAAGCCGGTGAGTACGGCCAGACACGCAGCCCGTGGTGGTGCCGGGCGGCTCTGTGGCTGGGCTGGTGGTGCCAGGCTGTGCGCAGAGCCTTCCTGCTCACGGGAGGGACGAGAACTACCAGACAGAATCCCAGAGCACAAAGCAGAAACTACGGTACAGCGCTTCTGGGAGCTGGTGCTCTGGGGACACAGGACCCGCTGGAGGCAGGACCCCAGCCCGGGAGGCACCCTGGCCCCCAGTGCTGAGTGCTGCTGGCTCCTGCGGGGGCCGGGGGTCCCACCAGGCTCACCTCCTGCTGGTCCCACGGGAAGCCCGTTGTGAGCGTGTGTGCACGCCGGGCCGCACGAGGTCCCACCGGCATCCTTGGCGCCCGTCACCCAGCAGGCTATGGCTCTGCATGGGAAGTAGGTGTGGTCAGATCTTGTGTAGGGGCTGGCAGGCCGTGGAGGTGGGGCTGGGCCTCGTGGGCCCGCAGACACCCGACATGCACGCCCCGCATGACGCTTGGCTGCCCACGGCCCCTCAGTATTGTTTGCACATGCAGGTGCCCTACGTGCAGGCGTGTGTGGCCATTCTGACAGTGCAGGGAGGCGGGAAGTTGGCTTATTCAGCGCCCAGGGTGGGAAGGTACTGTGTTCCTGGGGCCCCGGGGGCCCGGGGGGTTACAGCAGGCTTCCCAGGGAGCCTTTGGGTGGGGGGATTTCTGAAGCTGTTAGGTCGTCCTGTCTGCCCTGCGGCTGGAGGGACTCCCGAGTCAGGAGGGGAGCCCCCGGCCGCCATGGAGGCGGTTGTCTGACGGCGGGGGGCACACGGCGAGCCCAGGCAGCCCGGGTCCCCGGCCGGCCGCTGTACTGGAACCCAGTCTCTTACCTGTGACTTCAGCTTCCTTCTCCAAAGCTGTAATCCGTTTACCAGAAGCCTTTACAACTGGTGTCGGCGGAAAAGATTCCTCCCTGGCCGCAGGGGAAACCTGTGCTCGGGAGCTCAGTCCCCTCCTGGGATGCCCAGGCCTCCCGCCCTCGGGACCTCCCCCCGCACTCGGGCTCCTGCAGGTCCCGTCGCATTTCCCGCCGGCCCGAGAAGCCCGAGGACGCGCGGTGGGCCCCGGGCGGCACGGTTCCCCGACAGGGCACTCCCGGCAGCAGGACAGACGCCGCCGGCCGCCTCCACAGCCTCCCGGTGCGGCCAGGCCTGTGAGGGCCCCCGGCCCCGTCTCCCCCGAGCAGGGAAGAAGCTGCAGGAATCCTGCGGCTTTTTGTTTCTGGACAGTCCGGCCACGTTCGCACAGGCAGGTTTCGTGTCACTGACTTCGCTGTTCGGCCGGAGCGTTTGCGTCCTTTAAAGGACGGTTAGCGGTTAAAGCCTGGGTGTGCGAGAGACGTTCACGGTGCCTGAGAACGGGCATGTGCTCTCGCTTTGCAAGTCGGGCTTCTTGCCTCTTCGTCAAGGAGGAACTTCATCACGAAGAACAGGGTATTCGTCGTGCAAGTTTGGAAAACGTAAGAAAGCGTAAAAACCACAGGCACCTCATGCCATTTCACCACCGCCGCCGTCTGGTCCTGCCCGGCTTCCCCTGGCGTGGGTGCGCGCGGACGTGTGCGCGTGTGGGTCTGGATGCGGTGTGTGCCCGTGGGAGCACGTCCACGCACGTGTGTGTGCACGCGTGTGGGTCTGGGCGTGGCGCGTGTGCGCACACCCACACACGCAGTCACCATGTCGTGTGCACTTTGTGCACAGAGCCAGCGAGGCCGGCTGGGTTTAGGTGCTGCAATGAGCAGCAGACAGTGGAGTTTCTAAAGCAAGTCCGGTGGGTGGTCGAGCGCCGCTCGTGCCCCTGCTTTTCCTGGGAGGACAGATGTCCTCTTGCCGCACCGTCCGCTGCTGCCGCTTCCTGCGCTGCTCCCGCGAGGACGGTGCTGTGTGGAGAGCCTCTGCCGCTGTTGCGTCAGAACAGGGCCCCCCGTCTCCTGGAACCCATAAAAGCCAAGCCCACAAAGCCGAGCCCGGCCCAGGGCCCGCACTGTCCTACCCAGACGCCTGTGTCTGCCCCGGGTGACCTTCCGCGATGCTCCTGCTCCTGACCCCGCGCGGCTCATTTTATCCTGAGCCTCCACGTGAGCAGGACCTCTTCGTCTCTGCGTCTTCTCTTCTGTGGGGTCAGACCCAGCACACTCCGTCGTAGCTCGTGGTCGGGGGGACAGCGTCCGCTGCAGGGCCCCCTGCCGTATAGTCCGGTCCTTGGATGTGCAAAGAACACACACAAAAAGAGATTCTTGTTAATGAGGGTGGCCTGCACTGACCCCTGAGGCGAGGGAGGAGGAGAGGAGCTCTTCAAGCTGCTGATTTTTGACGAATTCCTTCTCTTCCAAGTCGTGAGAGTGGGCAGGCCCGTTCTTAAGCTTCCTGTGCCCGCAGTGAGGCTGAGACTCGGCGCGACCCGGAGCCGGGCCCCGGCCACGCGTTCTCTGCCCCCCACGGCTCTCTTGTCTGCCCCCGGGGACCCACCCGTGGCCCCATCAGCCCCACATCTGTAGGGTTCTCTTTGCTGAGGGGACCAGGTGCTCAGGCAGAAGGAGACACTGCTCGTGGCCTCTTCCAAGTGGGACGCGGTCAGTGAAGCCAACACTTTGGGGCAAGCGTGGCCCCCGGGACGGAGCCCAGAGGGGCCCTGCTCTTGGCACCCGCCCTCAACAGCAGGCTTCTGAGCCTCGGTTTCTTTGTCTGTCAAAGGAAAAGGTTGGGCCTGAAGTTCTCTTTGGTTTCGTTTTAACATTCCTAAGACTCCATTACTAACACGATTCAATCGATTTTGCTATTAAACCGGGTGAAAAACTAGTTCCACAAAAACCGGACACAGTGGGTCTTTCTCCTTTGTGTTCTCTACTTGCTAACTTGCATCATTTGACAAAAAAAAGAGAAACATTTTAGATGTGAAATCCTGTCCCCACCCCCCACCAGGGAGTCGAGCCCAGCGCGGGAGCCTGGGAAGACCCGTGCCCTGACTGACGCTGGGCCCAGGGCCGGGCACTGAGCGGTGTGCGCGGGCACACCGACACGGACGCTGGTGGGGACCGGGCGGCCTGTGTCTCCCATAACGCCGTGCGCCCCCCGGCCTGTTTCAGATCCGCACTTGAAGGAGCGTAACTTCTTCTGGGAGAGGTTCATGGCCACCACCACGAGCCACCCCGTCTCCGTGTGTGCCTTGCTTGCTAACTGTGCCCCGACCCCCAGCCTGCTCGAGTTGAGCTCGCCCACCTTCCGCCTGAGGGAGTCTGGGAGGCCCTGGCGGGCGTCGGGCCTTCATCACAGAACCTGCCCCAGGCCCGTGTCCAGGAAGCACCTGCCCTGGGCCTTCATCGCGTTCCCTGAACAGGTGCTCGCAGCGCCGTCTGGGAGCCCGCTGTGGGGCTTCTCTCGTTGCCAAAGGTCACTGGCCCTTTTGCTCTGGGCAGGCAGACGCGTGGGGTCTTTCGAGGACCTCTGCTGCCATGTGGCCGTTCTGCCCTCAGAGGAGCCCCAGCGGCCTCCCTCGGGGATGAGTCGGCAGCGTCTGATCCGAGGCCCCCGTGCCTCCCCCGTGCACACCGCCGGGCGGCTCTGGGTGCGCAGGCTGCCCGCACGGAC
>ML103052.1:0-17048 GCA_003697995.1 Taxidea taxus jeffersonii
GCCGCGGGGCGGGAGGCGCAGGCCCAGGCTTGCTGAGGCGGCCGGCTCCGCCCGCGGGGTCGACACAGCAGCCCAGCCAGGATGCGGCTCGCACAGCCTGGGCCGCGCGGGGCCCGCAGCTACGCAGGTCCCGCTGGGCTGCGGGAGGGGAGGGGCGGGGCCCTGGGCGGGGCGGGCGGCCGCGGGGGGCGGGGCCGCGGGCTGCTCGCGCGCGCCGCCGAGGCTTCGCGCGCCGTCGCGCCGGCCCGGCGTCCCTGTGCAGCCTCCGCCACCGATGGGGGAGGTGGAGCCGGGGCCCGCGGGCCCGCTCGAGCCCCCGGAGCCGCCCGAAGCGCCCGCGAGCCGCCGGCCGGGCGGGATCCGGGTCCTGAAGGTGAGGCGAGCGGGCTGGGGAGAAAGCAAGGGCGGGGAAAGGCCGCCCCTGCCCCGCGCGGTGGCCGAGGCAGCCGGCGACCCCCGCGACGCGTCAGCCTGTCCGCTTCGCCGCCCGGCTGTCCCGCAGTCCGGCTGGGGGCGCCGCAGCCCCCGCCGAGGCCTTCGCGCCTGGCCCCCACCGAGGCCTCGGCCGCCTCCGTCTCCCCTCCGCTGCCCATCCCTGGCCGCGCGCCACCCGCCTCGCAGGCCCACGCCTTCGGTCCGGCGTCCGCCGGCTGCCGCCGCCCACCCGGCTCCTCTGGGACCCGGGGGCCCGCCTCGGCTGCCCTCGGCCTCGCTGGGGGCCGGCAGCCGGTCACTCGTGGCCTGAGAGCGTGGCTGGAAGTACGCAGGGCTTTCTCCCCGGACACCTGAAGACATCACCCCCGCGGGAGGATGGCGGCGGTGATTGGCCGGGTGCTGCCGTGTGCTCTGGGCTGCGCCGGGTGGAGCGGGCCGACTCTGCCCTCGGGGCTCACCACCGAAGTTAGGACCCGGCTCCCCGCTCCGAGGCGCGGGCCTGTAAGCTCCACCTGCCCGCCGGGACGGAGAATCCCCTGAGGAGCTTAATCTCGGGGAATCTCTGGGCGTGTTGCAGCAGGGAGGAGGGGTTTGGCAAAAAGGGCATTCCCGTTTGCGGGAGCCGGGCTAACAATCCAGGGAGACGGTAATGGGGGAGCGGTTATGCAACAGGCAGCTAGCGGGGTTTTGGGGCAGGAACTGGGGGGAGTAGGAGGAAAATGAAAGCAGATGCTGGCAAGGCGGGGAGTGGAGCCTAGAAAGGAATGACGAGAAGTTTAAATGCACAAGGAATGTAGGGTCGGCAGGGGACAGTGAAGATGGTTTAAAGGAGAGGTTCTGGGAGACTAACTGGCTGGAGTTTTCTACTGGCCTCTGAAATAGTTGGAGAGGAATTTTTCTGTAGGTCAAGTATATAAACTAGATGTCCTTCTGGAGATGAAATAGAATTCCTTCTAGAGTTTTAGAAGAGGAAATCAGCAGGATTTAAAACTTGCCAGCGAGACGGAAGAGAGGAAAGAAAATTAAGAGGTTTTGATGTCTTTCAAAACTACTTTGCAACAGTGAAAATACATGATGTTAAAAAATACATTAAGTAATAGCTGTTAATTGGAATTAAGGGTGAGCACTGTATCTTAAGATTATTTGTAAGACACTGCGAAGAGGGAAACACTGAAAAAAAAAAAATAGATGTGAAGCATCTGGTAAATCCACCCATGAAACAACATGAAGTAGAACTCCGTGAAATATAAAACACTTTTTTTCCTGCTGTTACCTTCCAATCTTAATGCAGTGACTTAAAGCAATAACTTTTCATGGTTTACCTTTACTTCTGCATTAAGCTTGTACATATTTATTTTAACTTATTTAGCCATAAGTTTTAAGTGTTATTACTTTAAGGCTTTTAGATATTTATTTAAAACTATAAGGTCATCAAATGTAAATTGTGAATGAGCTTTTAAAAAAATGCTGTGCTGCTCTGGCTTATCAGGAAATGGCAGGTCTGAGAGATAGGTAATGCCCTCTGGCCTAGAAGATAAATAACCTTGGCTTTTTTTATAACAACTTTTTGTGGGGGAGGGAGTGAATTGTCAGATGGAAGGAATTGAGATAGGGAGGCTCTTGATTCAAGGGTCCTGCCTTCCTCGACTTAAGAAGTGGTCACTAGTTCCTTGGGGCTCCAATCTGGGGACGGTTAAAAAGATACCAGAAATTGATCTTGATTATGGTACTGAGTTGGTGGTATGGGAGGTCCACAGTGCCCTGTGCCTCTTGCTTTATTGCATATGGTCAACACTTAAGTAATCCTTGCATGTAAATGGGACTGGCTTTGGAGAATAGGTGCTGTGTGTTCTACATACAGAAGTTACGTTAAATAGCTGAGTCGTTGAGTTTTGTGCGAAGTGAAACTGGAAAAGAATATCTAGGTAAAAGTCATAATCTCCTACTTGTTCTTTGAAGACCCTTTGAAAAAGGCTTATTCTATTTTGCGATGCACTTTTTACTAACTACGAAGTATGAGCATCATTATTGTCAAATAATACAGATCTTCATAAAAAGGCTAATATAACTAAACCAGTATAATTTAGCCAGATTAGATCTCAGTCCATCAGTATGTGGTATTGAGAAGTTTGATTCAAAATCTGCTCCCAGATTTATTTAGCAAATTTCTAGTTAGAATGTACCCCTTTACTGTTGTTGGAATATGATATTCGTGATACTCTTAAGATTATTGGGAGTACCTGTGAAGCATAGTTTCCAGATGTTTGCGACAATTTGGGGCTTTTTTTTTTTTTTTTACTCTGTAGAAGTAAATGTAGACTGTAGAAGACATGAAGTTATAACTGGGCAGCAGGTCCCATGAAATCCATTTTTGTCAGTACTAGTTCCAGGTTTTTATCCAAGTAATGTGTTTATATGTTTTTTTTTAAAAATCAGTGAATACCAAAATGATTTTTAATGAACGGAAATATTCTTCTTTTCCTTATCTCATCCCACCCTTTTGCAAAATAGTCCTTAATATATATATTCCTAAAGATGAGCCCATATTGTTTTAAAGTTTGAATGCTGGAGCAAATCTCCTACGTTACAGTATTTTGCATTCTCATAGAACTCAGTGAGTAGGGAGAGTTACTTGACCAGACTCTCTTTTTCCCATATATATCTTAGAGTTAATTGTATGTGGGCGTTTAATAGTTTATCACCTTTGAATTGATCACAGCCCTCATATGTTATTTTCATTTTTAGAGAGTTAAAAGCTTAAAACTGAAGTGAGTGCTTAATTCATGGCTTACTTTAAAGAATTGCACTTTCTGAAATATAATTTAAAAAAATTTTTTTTTGGAAGCAGGAGAGTATGGGGGAGGGGCAAAGGGAGAGATAGAATCTCAAGCAGGCTCTGCTCTGGGAGACTCTCAATCTTGAAGATCAGGATCTGAGCTGAAATCAGGTCAGTTGCTTAAACCAACTGAGCCACCCAGGGTTCCCTATTTAAATTGGAAATGTGCTCTTTTACAGTTGTTTGATGTGAGAATTGATTATAGATCTGTTCCCTTTTAGAAAAGTTTGTCAACAGATTTACATAAAAGTAAGGGAAGCAACAGAATGTTCTTAATCCAGCAATTTCAGTGGAAAAGTGATTCTAAAAGCTGAGAGTCTATCAGCGGGCCCTGATAGACTGGCCTTTCCAGCAGTTATCTGATGCTTTTCGCAGTGGAGATGGAAGCACTAAGTAATTCAGCAATAGCTAATAATAGCTGAACCGTCCATCTAGATTGTTGCTGGAAGGCTATGCTTGCTTGGTGTATATGCCTTTTAAATGCCCATTGAACAGATTTAAGGGAATGATATCTACTAAAGGTCTAACTCAGCAGTTTATCTCCATGGGGTCTGGCATATATCATATAAGTAGGAGATACATTCTTTGACCAACAACACATGTGTTTCAATAAGAAATTTATAGTCTTTTTTTTTTTTAACCCCCAGTGCAAAAAGTGTTTGTTTTTTTTTTAAAGCACAGGGACAGAACCCATGGGCAGAAAGAGCTGCCAGGGATTTATGGTCTTAAGGGAAATATATAAACACTTCTTTTTTAAGACTTTATTTATTTGAGAGAGAGAGTATGAGCAGGGGAGGGGTACAGGGAGAGGGACAAGCAGACTCCTTGGTGGTTAGGGAGCCTAACATGGGGCTTGATTCCAGGACCCCGAGACTACGACCCCAGCCAAAGTCAGATGCTTAACCAACTGAGCCCCCCAGGTACCCCATAAACACATTTAAAAATGACTTAAAAAATTTCCCCCCCAAATTTTACTTATTTATTTGAGAGAGAGAGAGAGAGGGAGCGCAAGCAAGGAGAATGGCAGAGGAAGAGAGAGAAGCAAGCCCGATGTGGGGCTCGATCCCAGGACCCTGGGTTCATGACCTGAGCCGAAGGCAGATGCTTAACTGACTGAGCCACCCAGGTGCCCCTAAAAATGACTTTTAAAAATCCTCCCAGAAGAAAAATCATGGATGAACTTATATAACTTCCTGGGATTTTCTCGACTTTCCTAGGATTGAGAAGATCATTGGGCCATTATTTGACTTGAAAAAGTTTTTTTTTAGGAAGGTTTTTGGTGGGGGCACCTGGGTGGCTCAGTGGGTTAATGCCTCTGCCTTTGGTTTGGGTTGTGATACCAGGGTTCTGGGATCGAGCCCTGCATCAGGCTCTCTGCTCATCGGGGAGCCTGCTTCCTCCTCTCTCTCTCTCTGTGCTTGCCTCTCTGCCTACTTATGATCTCTTATCTGTCAAATAAATGAATAAAAAATCTTAAAAAAAAAAAAAAAAGCTTTATGGTGACAGGGGTGCCTGGGTGGCTCAGTGGGTTGGGCCTCTGCCTTTGGCTCGGGTCGTGATCTTAGGTCCTGGGATCGAGCCCCACATTGGGCTCTCTGCTTGGTGGGGAGCCTGTTCCCACCCCCCACCCCGCCTGCCTCTCTGCCTACTTGTGATCTCTGTCAAATAAATAAATAAATAAATAAAATCTTAAAAAAAAAAAAAGCTTTTTGGTGGTTTTGTGGTATAGTATCTATGTGCTCTGTCTTAGTAGCAGGGAGCAAAATTTCTCTCCAGTCAGTGCAGAATGCCGAGCTTTGTATAAACGTTGCTGTACCTTATAGAATACAGTTTTTAGATGGGCCAGTTGATCTTTCCCAAAGACTGAAAAATAGGGAATATTTAAAATTAATCAGTGATCAATTATATTCAGTGGCTGAAATTACTGATACAAATATGATGGTCTTTGTCTTTATAAAATAAGTACTTGAAATCCCTTTGTTAATTCTGAGATGTTCAGCTTTGAGAAAATGCTCTTGTCAAGAGAGAGACCTAGTTCCTACTTGTAGCTGGGGTTTATCCTACTTATCTAAAGTTAGAATCAGTAATAATCCTCATGGTTTTGAATAGCTATATTCAAATCCTTAATATCTGTAAAATGATGGATTTACCTGCTATCCTTAATTAATTTAAAAATTATTATTATTATTATTTTTTAAAGATTTTATTTGAAGAGGGAGAGAGACAGCGAGAGAGGGAACACAAGCAGGTGTAGTGGGAGATGGAAAAGCAGGCTTCCCCCTGAGCTGGGAGCCCGATGCAAGGATCAATCCCAGGATGCTGGGATCATGACCTGAGCGGAAGGCAGCTGCTTAGACTGAGCCACCCAGGCGCTCTCTGTAATCCTTAATTTAAACAATGAAACCATCCTCACTCATATTTTCCTTTCTTCCCATGAGGAAATGCCTTCTCACTTTTCCTTCACTTTTCTTTATCATCTTAGAAATTTAAACTTAGGTGCCACAATTACCCTCAAATACTTAATCTCAGTAACTACAGCAGTAATATTTGCTTTATTTATAGGTATTTCTGACTTCCAATGAGGAATAGTAGCAAAAGTCGTGTATTTACTTTGTGGTTGGTAAAAAGATTTTAGGGTTCTCTGTAAAAAAAGGAGATTTTTCTCCTCAAATTTGTTCAGCTTCTTGCCGGAGCAAATTGGGCTACATTACAGACCGATGATATATTCTGTGATGTGATGTGATTTCTGTATGCCACTCAGGTATTAAGGCACTATAATAGATTCTCAGTATAGAAGAGAGGAAGAAATATCAAATGCATGATTAAAACCCATTGTAGGGGCCCCTGGGTGGCTCAATGGGTTGGGCCGCTCTGCCTTTGGCTCAGGTCATGATCTCGGGGTCCTGGGATCGAGCCGCACAACAGGCTCTCTGCTCAGCGGGGAGCCTGCTTCCCTTCCTCTCTCTCTGCCTGCCCCTCTGCCTACTTGTGATCTCTATCTGTCAAATAAATAAAATCTAAAAAAAAACCAAACCATTGTGACCCCCATAGAACTAGAAGACATACATTCAGGATGAAGAAGTTCTCCTGTGAAGAGAGTAGAGTCACTAATTCTAGCTGTCCAGAGAGAATGGGCATGGGATACATGGGAGGCTCCATATGGAACACAAGAGAGGGTGACGTGAGTATGGTTTTGAAGGCTATCTAGTCAGATGGACAAGATGGAGAAGGACATTTCAGACAAGTCACAGAATTGTGGACTCATGGTGTGTTTGGGGAGTTACAAGAAGATGGGTATGACTGAAACAGTGACAGGTAACAGAGAATGATGCTAGAGAGGTATGGCAGTGTGTTAACGGAAATGCCTTTATATCAGGGAACTCGGTCAGTTAAGCATGCGACTCTTGGTTTCAGCTCAGGTCATGATCTCAGTCAGGGTTCTGAGATGGGGCTACAGGTATAGGGCTCCCTACTCAGCGGTGAGTCCGTTTGTCCTTCTCCCTCCTCTTCCCTGCCATGCCCTCGCACCTCCCTCCTCTCTCCCTTTCTCTCAAATAAATTCATAAATAAAATCTTAAAAAAGGGAACAGAACTGGCCCATCATAAAAATAGAGTAGGTCACTATTGATCTTTAGAGACTTGGCATATTGCTAAAGCAGCTGTTTTTGCTTTGGAGTTAACCACAGTATGTGTGAATTTCACATACCTAAATTATCAAAGGCAGCACTAATATTTTGGAAACATTAGAACAGAAAGAATATTTGTGCAACATTGTGTTATTTGCGATATGAGGCGGAGGGTCAGGACCCTAGAGAAACTTCCAGTTTGCACTGTAGAGACATATACAAAAATGTTTAATGCAGGATTGTTTCTAAAAGTGAAAAAATTAGAAACTAAGTGCAATCAGCAGGAGAACAGATAAACTGCAGTGTATTCATAAAATGAGATACTACTCGAATGAGCTGGGTGTATTAGCATGACCAGTGTTGAACCAAAGAAAAAAAGTCAGTGTGAAACAAGTATGTTAGGAAAAAAAGAAAAGAAACAAGTATGTTAGGATTTAAAGTTCTAAATCATGGAAAACAATTGTATTCAGTTTATAGATATGTACAAATATGGCAAACATAAAAATGCATGGAATGGTGAATAGCAAGTACACTAGAGTGTTTCGGGGGAGAGATGGAGGGAAATGGGATTGAGGTGGGGTATCAGGTGACTACAGCTGTACCTGTATATATACATATATGTTCTTATAAGTGTGTGAGACATGTAAGTCTTAGATGTAAGAATGTATGTTCTTTAGAATAAGGATCTGAAATAAATATGACAGGATATTAAAATTTGTGGAAAGTGGGTAGTAGGTACACAGATATTTTATTATTCTTACATTTTTATGAGAATGTAAGAAAAAGACAGGGTCAGACAGAGTGACGGACAGGCCATGAACAGCTGGCAGGAGAGGAAATTGTTTTCCAGCTTAGGAATGGGCCCGGCCGGTGTGGAAGGCCCCAAGGCGGGGAGGTGTGGTCGGTGACTAGAGAGGGGCAGGGTCGGGTGAGGCCGGAACACGGCGAACTCAGCCAGACTTTCTAGCTAATGATTTCTTTCTCTTGATGTTTTTTAGAGAAATATGAAACGCAATGGGAGCAGGAATTGTTTGAATAGGCGGAGTAGGTTTGGTTCTCGAGAAAGAGACTGGCTGAGAGAAGATGTCAGGAGAGGTTGTGTGTACCTGTACGGAGCCGACTCGACCACCGCCACCGCAAGCGCTTCTGCCTCCGCCGCCTCTGACTTGCATCTGGTTCTGTGCACTGTGGAGACGCCAGCGTCCGAGATCTGTGCCGGAGAGGGAAGGGAAAGTCTTTATTTACAGCTCCATGGGGACCTGGTCAGGTGAGGTCTGAGTTTTACCCCTCTAATTCCACTATAGTGTAAATAATCTGCGTTTCTGCTTGGAAGTGGGCTGTAGGATTTGACTGGTGCTTAGAACTGACAGTGATTATGGGATCACTTGGCTTGAAATAAGATTTGTCTTTGGAATGCTGAAATTATGATTCTTGAATTTAAAAGCGGCCCACGAAGGAAAATTTGATAGTTACTTCATTTGGATTATACCACGGGCCAGATATACAATTTAAAATAAGTATTTTTTTTAAGATTTTATTTATTTATTTGACAGACAGTAGGCAGAGAGGCAGGCAGAGAGAGAGAGGGAAGCAAGCTCCCCGCTGAGCAGAGAGCCTGATGCGGGGCTCGATCCCAGGACCCTGAGATCATGACCTGAGCTAAAGGCAGAGGCTTAACCCACTGAGCCACCCAGGTGCCCCTAAAATAAATATTTTAAATTCATTTAAAAAAATAGGGGCATCTGGGTGGCTTGGTCGGTTAAGCGTCTGACTCTTGATTGACTCCATCTCAGGGTTATGAGTTCAAACCCCCCATGCTGGGTGTGGAGCCTACTTAAAATAATTTGGGACACCTTGGTGGCTCAGTTGGTTAAGCATTTGCCTTTGGCTCAGGTCTTCATCCCAGGGTCCTGGGATCGAGTCCCACATCAGGCTTCTTGCTCAGCCAGGAGCCTGCTTCTCTCTGCTTCTGCCTGTCGCTCTGACTGGTTGTGCTCTCCTTCTCTCTCTCTCTCTGACAAATTAATAAATGAAATCTTAAAAAGAATTTTTTTAATAATACATGTAAATAGAATGAAATTGAAATGTGTAGAAGGAAATAGAATGAGAAGGATGTATGCTCAAGCATAAGTATGTTTCTATTTATATGTAAATTTTAAAATTAATGGTGCTATATGCAGCACATTATTTTTTTTTAAGATTTTTCTTTAAGATTTTATTTATTTGACAGACAAAGATCACAAGTAGGCAGAGAGTCAGGTGGGGCGGGTACGGGGCAGGGGGCGGGAAACAGGCTCCCGGTTGAGCAGAGAGCCCCATGCAGGGACCCTGAGATCATGACCTGAGCCGAAGGCAGAGGCCTAACCCACTGAGCCACCCAGGCACCCCTATACAGCACATTATTGACTTTAAATCTTTTAGAGATCTTTCCATATTAATATTTATATAATTTTCATTTATTTAATGGCTCATTTAATGGCTGTATAATACTCTGTTTTATGAGTCTACCATCATTTTAGCCAATCTCCTGTTAAGGGACATTCAAATTGTTACCAGTTTTTTACTTCTGCAAGCGGTGTTGCAGTGAATATTCTTTTACTTATGGTATCTCTCCTATGTGGAAGTAATCTGTAGGATAAACTCCTAAAAGTGGGTGGCTCAGTGGGTTAAAGCCTCTGCCTTCGGCTCGGGTCATGATCTCAGGGCCCTGGGATCGAGCCCCACATTGGGCTCTCTGCTCAGGAGGGAGCCTGCTTCCCTTCCTCTCTCTCTGCCTGCCTCTCTGCCTACATGTGATCTCTGTCTGTCAAATAAATAAATAAAATCTTTAAAAAAAAAACAAAACTCCTGGATTGCTGGTCAAAGGATATATGCATTTATAATTTTGATACATATTTTCAGATTTCTCTTCATAGAAATTTAGCTTCAACAAATAATATAAAAGTATACCTATTTTGCCCTTAGTTTCTCCAGAACATGTTAGCATTAAATTTTATATATAAGTATAGATACATACCCATGCATGAGTGCATACTTGCTTGTGAGTAGAAATGATTGTCGCCAGTTTTTAAATTAGAGAATTACAAAGTTAGCATTCCAAAGACAAATCTTGTCAAGCCTAATGACTTAGATTTTGCAAATCCGATAGGAATTTTGTTATTTTTGTCATTTTAATTTTTTTTTAATGATTTTATTTATTTATTTATTTGACAGACAGAGATAACAAGTAGGCAGAGAGGCAGGCAGAGAGAGAGGGAAGTAGGCTCCCCACTTCGCAGAGAGCCCGATGCAGGGCTCTATCCCAGGACCCTGGGATCCTGACCTGAGCCGAAGGCAGAGGCTCAGCCCACTGAGCCACCCAGGCGCCCCAATTTTCATTTATCTTAATGAGTGAAGTAGAGAATATTTTCGTAGGTTCAGATGCCATTTGTGTTTCTTAAAAATCTTTTATATGAATGTGAAGGAGAGTATTCTCATCGAATCTTTTACTGTGCTTATGAAGTCCTTGCTTCAATTAAAAAGAAAATGACTATTAGTTCTTTGAATTAGATGTCAAATAAGAGTTCATTTTTAATTTTTTTTATTTAAACATATAATGTAACCCCACCACCCTCTCCCAACACCGCCCCCGTCCCCCTCAGATGTCAAATAAGAGTTTAAAGTGACTGACCTTTCTCTCCTCCCTCTTCCCTATAATAAATAAATGTCTTGAAACAATTCAGAGCTGTAGACTCAGTACTCTTAAAAGTGAGAAAGGAAGCTCCCACTTACACCTCAGAATGTGGTAATAATAGTAACACCTTTAGCTGAGCTAAAAATTGATGTCATTTTAAAAGTCTAAATCGAGGTTTACTATGTGTTCCTTTTAGGATTTGGACTAATTCCTGAAAAAGATTAACATTTGAATGTTTTCCTTGTTCACTAGTTAACTACATTTCCTAAATCCATTTGCAAAACGAAAGGATCAGACTGGGTGATCCTTAGGCTTTTCTAAATCTTAACACTGATTCTGATCTAATTTTATCAGGTGGAAAGCCTTGACCTACATTATAGCTGGTAGTGATTGATGGAGTTGGTGTATTTAAGCCTAAGACCTACTCAGTTGTATACTAATGCATTTGTATACAGAGGTACTAGAAATGTGGAGAAACCCCTACCTGAATTAGCTTGCTACTACTAGTTGTATAGTTAAGAATCCACATGTGAAATAATATACTTTAGTGAATCTAAATTGTTAAAATGGAGAGTGGCCTTGATAATTTTGTAATGAAATAGCTCTTCATAGATCTAATTGGTTAGAAAATAATGAAAACACTATTGAACTGCTATTTGGAAAGAATGAGTATGTCTTCATTGCTTGGAGCAGCTTAAGAAGTGTCACTCAGCCAAAGAATGATGCCTCTGGTGATGAGGGTAGATTTGAGCTGACATCACAGCTTTGTTTTGCCAGTCCACTGTGCTTAGTTCTTTATATACATATTCTCATTAAATCCTCACAATAGATCCAAGGGTGGTAGCATCCTTTCTTTCAGATGAGGAAGAGTGAGGCTTTGTAAGAGGTCCGGTAACCTGTTCAAGGTCAGGCAGTTACTGCCAGGCAGTTGGAATGTCTCATTGAAAGTAGGTGGTGGACTTTGTTCAAGGAAAGGCCCTCCTGTAGAGGAAATGGTGCTACTTAATCATACTTAAAGATCTTTTTTAGGTATCTTACTCCACTGGTACTGCTTGAGTTCAGTCTTCTGTTATCTAATCAGAGGAATAGGGACTTTCTTTGTAATAGCCTGTGAGATAGTTGACAATCTCAGGTGCTATCTTTTTTTTTCTTTTTCTTTTTACTGAATTGTAACACGTAGTCATTGTAGCAATTTTGGCAAACGAAAAAGTAAAAAGAGAAAGGTACTATTTTCATTTCATCGATCAAGAAAATGAGGCTTAAAAAGGTTCAGCCTCTCACCTAGGATGCTGGTGGGGTGTCTGGCTGGGGGCACCAAATATGGGGCGCTCAGATCAGGTAGAGGCCGGCAGTGCTGGTGGTGAAAGAATTCACCCCGAGCAGAATAAAAGAGATAAAAGTTCATTGAATACACTGCAAGGAAGCAGTGAGCAGAATAGCAAAGGAGAGGCTGTCTGCCCAAGGCGGTGGTGAGGGGCCACAGGTATAGGGTGGAGTGAGTATGGGGACAAATGGAATTTTCCCTTTTTTGTTGATCTTAGGAACTGTGCCTGGTTGTAATTGTTCATTTAGGGCCTATGGTTATTTTGGGGTGGGTCACCTAATGAGCTTAGACATCAGTTTTAATCGCTACAGGAAATAACAGTTTACGGAAATGCTACTATAACTTGTTTAAAAATTGAGAAATAATAGGCAGTGATGATTTAGAGCTTGGATTCTGGAACCAGAGTGTGTGGGTTCAAATCCTGGCTCTGACAGTCACTATGCAGGTTGTATGATGCTATGCCTTAATTTACTAATGTGTAGAATGGAGGATGATTCTATTTACATTATAGAGCTGTCATGATGAAAATTAATTATACCTTATGAAGATCAAATAAGTTAATACTTGTAAAGTAGTGCTTTTTAAACTCTAATGTTCACCTGGGAGCTTGTTAAGATACAGATTCTGGGGGTGCCTGGGTGGCTCAGTCGGTTGAGCTGCTGCCTTCAGCTCAGATCATGATCCCAGGGTCCTGGGCTCCAGCCCCGCATGGGGAAATCCCTGCTCAGCGGGAAGCCTCCTTCTCCTTCTCCCTCTGCCCTTGCTTGTGTTCCCTCTCCGTCAAATAAATAAATAAAATCTTTAAAAAAAAATACAGATTGTGATTCAGAAGGTCTGCGATGGGGCCTGAGATTGTGTATTAAACTCCTAAGTGATGCGCTTCACTTAGAGTAGAAAAGAAGTAAAGTGTTTATGTCTGTTACCCAGTCTGTGACATCCAGTAAGTGCTCAGTGAGTGTTACCTACTTGGGTTGTTTCTAATCATTCAACTCTTAAAAGTGGTGTTGTGATGACTAAACCTTAGCTCATGAATCCTTATATTGTTTTGTTTTGTTTTTTAAGATTTTATTTATTTATTTGACAGAGAGAGACACGGTGAGAGAGGGAACACAAGCAGGGGGGAGTGGGAGAGGGAGAAGCAGGCCTCCCGCCGAGCAGAGAGCCCGAACTGGGGCTCAATCCCAGGACCATGACCTGAGCTGAAGGCAGATCCTTAATGACTGAGCCACCCAGATGCCCCGAATCCTTATATTGTTGATCTCCCTAGGCTCCATGCTGGAAATGGGATTGCTGGGTCGAAAATTACCATGTGTTTTTTCTAAATCATCCATGACTTCCTTCTTTCCATACTCTTTTTCAGTCATGGATTTGTCACTTCAGTAAAACCGAAGGATTACTAATTTATAGAATTGTAGCACTTGAAGGAACCTGAAAGAGATCATCTACTAGGGAAACAAAGTGTACCCAACTTAAGGACCCCCCCTCCCACCTCCTGCCCTCTCCATTGGAAATACATGTGGGGCAGGGTTTGCTGGTTGTCAGAACTACTAGGGAGAGTTACCAGCATTTAGGGGGAAGGGCCAGAAAGGCTTAATGTCCTCAATATTCGGGATAGACTTACACAACCAAGAATTGTCTTGCCCAAAAAAGACCAGGAACTTCCTAGTGGAAATAACTGAGACCATTTCCCTTTGTTTCATAAATGTGAAACTGAGGCCTGGAGAGGGCTGGTGGATAGCACGTTCTGGCTGCTGCCTGGTCTGCTGCTGTCCCATTCCATTGCTCTTACATGATGACACTTTGTCTTTTTTATTGAACTGTTTAAGTGATAACTGACTCACTAGTGAAGTTTAGTGTAGTCAGTTGCCTTCTGCCTGAAAAGTTGTAACAAGATCATTTATAACAAAGTGGAGTGCCCCTTGGCTCATGATCATATATTTACTTTTGTTCTTAGTCATCAAAATGAGTAAGATTTCTGTGTTTGATAGACTATCTTTTTAAGATAAGTTAGGAGGCAGTAAGATGTTTATAACAGAAAATTATACCCTTGGGGTTTGGGATCCTGCATTCTAATTACTTTTCTGTCACTGACTTGCTGGGTGACCTTGTACAGGTCACTAAAATCTTGTTTACCATATTTTGGTGTTGTAAAAGTGTGAACAGTTCTCTTTCAGGATGCATACTGAGCTGATTACTGCTGAGGAAGGAAAAGATTTGTTTTTTGCTTCATTTTTCTGTGCTATTTTAAAACTTAAAAATTATCTGTTATACATTAAGTAATTCATTTTTGTTTTGTTTTTGTTTTTGCATTATAATACTGCTGAAATCAGCTGAAATCAGTTCTATAGTTGTTGATGGGTCATAGTTTAATTGGCAATGTTTTTTTCTTTCTTAATGGTTATTATGATACCATGTTTACTGCAGTACAATTCTGGGACTAACCACCCAGACTTTTCACACACTTCACAAGTTAAAGGCCATGGTCCCCAATAAGACTGCCCTTCAGATTCTAGCCATACTTCTAACCAACTGGATGTAAATTTGGGAGTTCCCATGACCCTTTTAGATTTAATAATAATAGAATGATTCAGACTCAAGAACATATTCTACTTATGATTACAGTTTTAGTAAAGGATAGTAAAGGATACAAATCAGAACTAGCCAAATAAAGAGACACATAGGGTGAGTGAGGTCTGGGAGGGTCATGAACATAGAACTTTCATGCCCTCACCCTTGTCATCCTCTCACCACATCTCCTCTTGTCACTTACCAGAAAGTTCCATGGAACTCCAGTACAGTTTTTATTAACATTTCATTGGATAGGCTTCATTGGTTCATTGACCTCATGCTTGGCCTTCAATCTCCAGCCATGTCTTCCTTCCCTACAGTCAGGCTAGCTCCAAACCCCAGCCTTTTCTTCACTTGGTTGGTCTTTATGGTGACCAGCCTGCATCTTGAGTCATCTCTTCTGTGAGGGGTGATGCCAGGGGCTCAAGAATGACTAAGACACTCCTATTATTCAGGAAATTCCAAGGCTTTAGAATCTCCCCCCGAGAATCAGGGAAGACTAGTGTAAGATTCTGTATTATACAATGATGCACACGAAGGTAGTGTATCTTTCAAATGATGATGTATTAGCCTGGAATACAATAATTTTTTTAAAAAGATTTTATTTATTTATTTGACAGAGATCGCAAGTAGTAGAGGCAGGCAGAGAGAGGAGGAAGCAGGCTCCCTGCTGAGCAGAGCCTGACATGGAGCTCGATCCCAGGACCCTGAGATCATAACCTGAGCTAAAGGCAGAGGCTTAACCCACTGAGCCACCCAGGTGCCCCATAGCCTGGAATACAATAATTTTAAAACATAACTCTTTAGGTTCTTTGGTGTAAGTTAACATATGAAATGTTTTGAGCTCTCTTCTGCATAAATTATTTTAACTATATAAAATAATGTGGTTTACCCAAAAGAAACTAGGATTTGTAGTGAAACCAGCAAACCTTGATGCCACTATGTACTCATTGTGTGATTCTGAATCTCACTTTCCTTATTAGCAAAATAGACATAGCTTTATAAAACATTAAGCACTTTTCAACATAGTGTCAGGTGTGGAGTAGACATTCATTGAAGTATCCTTAGTATTGCTGTTTGTATTAGTATTATCTGTATTATTGATCTTAACATTTGCAGATTTTACCTCTATAGGTAGCTAGAGATTGAGTTGTTGTTCTTTTTTTTTTTTTTAATTTTATTTATTTATTTGACAGAATGAGAGAGAGTGCAATCAGGGAGAATGGGAGAGGGAGAAATGGGCTGCCTGCCAACCAGGGAGCCTGACGCGGGGGCTTGATCCCAAGTCCCCAGGATCATGACTTTCCTTAGGTGGGAATGTATAAACAGGGTTTCAAAATCTATAGAGCCGGGACGCCTGGGTGGCTCAGTTGGTTGAGCGGCTGCCTTCGGCTCGGGTCATGATCCCAGCGTCCTGGTATCGAGTCTCGCGTCGGGCTTCTTGCTCGGCGGGGAGCCTGCTTCTCCCTCTGCCTGCCTCTCTGTCTGCCTGTGCTCGCTCCCTCTCTCTCTCATAAATAAATAAATAAAAAAATAAAAACCTTTAAAAAAAAATTCACCCTTAAAAAAAAATCTATAGAGCCCCTTTTGGAAGGAAATTTGATCATGTAAAAAATGCAGAATTAGGATGTTTCCATTTCTCTTGATTTTCTAGACAGAAATTGAAAAATGGAGCTGGTGAGGTTTAGCCTGAATATATCATTTCTTGGTCCTGGCTATGTGATCATTATATGGAATTATGATATTTAATTACATTGAACTCTGTATCTAAAAATAATAGCAGGATTCAGGTAGAATTTACATTTATATTAGGAAGGTGTCTTGGATACCCCATAGACCCTTGAGTTCTAAAAGACCCTAAAGATCATCTGGCTCAATCTGATTCTTTTATTTTTATTTTTATTTATTTTTTTAAAGATCTTGTTTATTTACTTGACAGAGATCACAAATAGGCAGAGAGGCAGGCAGAGAAGAGGGGGGAAGCAGGCTCCCTGCTGAGCAGAGAGCCCGATTCAGGGCTCCATCCCAGGACCCTGAGATCATGACCTAAGACGAAGGCAGAGGCTTTAACCCACTGAGCCACCCAGGTGCCCCTTTAATTTTAATTTTTCAATTTTTTTAAAGTACGCTCCACACACAGCATGGAGCCCAGTGTAAAGCCTGAACTCACAACCCTGAGATCAAGACTTTAGCTGAGATCAAGAGTCAGACGCGTAACTGACTGGGTCACCCAAATGTGCCTCAACCTGATTGTTTCAGGAGACTCTTACCTAAAATTTCTGTGATAGGTGGTTCTCTAGCTTTCCATGAGCTGTTCTGAGAGGCAGTCTCTTTTTTTATTGGTCATCTCTAATTATTAAAGTTCTTCCTCATTTTTGATCCAGGTTTACCTGTGCAGCTTTTCATTGTTCCTAATTCCATTCTTTGGAGTGATCCAGAATAAGTCTAATCCTTCTTGACACTGGAAGAGAGAGAGAGCTCTTTATGCCTTTGTCTTCGAGTTAATCCTTCAGTGTTCAGGTTACATGGCAAATTGACCCCTCCAGAATACAGTTTATAAGAAGTCCCTCTTACAGGGACGCCTGG
>ML103052.1:17148-31821 GCA_003697995.1 Taxidea taxus jeffersonii
TATTCTGAAAAGTTAATTTTTTGTTTCTATTAAATTTAGTATTTATTTGTCTTTGTTGGGTTTTAGTTCTTAGTCATACCTCATGTAGTAGTTCTGAGTTTATGGGTAAAAGTCTGCACTGAGCAGTCAGGAGGGGCCAAGTAGTTGTTTTATTTTTGCGTTTTTGTGCTCATCAGTATGATTTGCATTCCTAAATTATCATTTTTTGTGGGCTCTTCTGATTGGACGGGGGCTGGTGGTGTGGCCCGTGAAGGAATTGACGCGAGGCGGAGCAAAAGAGGTAGACGTTTACTGAGTACGCTGCAATGAAGTAGTGGGCAGGACAGCAAAGGAGAGACTGTCTGCCACAGGCGATGGGCAGAAGTTGTAGTTATAGGCTGGAATGAGGGAATATGAGACGTATGGAATTTTACTTTTTTTGGTGATCTTAAGAACTATGCCTGCTTGTAAGTGACCTTTTGGTCGATCAGGGCCTGTGGCTTAATGAGAGCCTGTTAGTGTCAGCTTGGTAGTTGCTGTGGGCCTTTTTCCTTGCTCACGTTTCCATTGCTGAGGCCTGTTGCCTAAAAGTAGTCTCTACAGTTTTGATAGTTGTTTACATTCAGCTTTGTAGTATTACTATTTTCATGTTAGTTTTACTTAAATCTTACTGCCAACAGTATTTTCTACTCCCTTCACCATAAAACACAGATGTCCTTCATATCTTTTTGCAGTGATGGGAGGTGTATCATGTTTCTTATGATTAATACAATTCTTAAGTTTTCTATTTATTTATTAATTTTAAAGATTTTATTTATTCATTTGAGACAGAGAGAGCCCAAGGAGGGGGAGAGGCAAAGGGAGAGGGAGAAGCAGACTCCCTGCTGAGCAGGGAGCCTCATGCAAGGCTCAAACCCTGGATAATGACCTGAGCTGAAGGCAGAAGCTTAGCCAACTGAGCCACCCAGGTGCCCCTCTTTTTTTTTTTTTTTTTTTAAGATTTTATTTTTAAATAATTCTACACGCAGTGTGGGACTTAAACTCATGGCCCTGAAGTCAAGTATCACACACTCTACTGACTGAGCCAGCCAGGTGCTCCTTAAGTTTTCTAAACAGAATCCTTTTAAGACATAAAGATGAATGGTCCTTTAAAAGATTTAATTTTTTTTATGAGAGAGAGAGAAAAAGATAGCATGAACATGAATAGGGGGAGGAGCAGAGGGGGAGGGAGAAGCAGACTCCCTGCTGAGCAGGGAGCCTGACTCCTAGGACCCTGAGAGGCAGATGCTTATCCGACTGAGCTACCCAGGTGCTCCTCTTCAAGACCTTTTGAGCACACATGTGGTTTCCTGTACTTGTTTCTTGGTTGTTGTTTCAGATGGGGAGATATTATTTTTATTCTAATTAAAATTTGACTCTCATCCTAAGAATTTCTTTGAGTAAGTCATCAGTGTGTTATTAAACACTATTATATATAAGATGTTTTGCTGAACACTTTAGTTACTATATAATATCTTGTAAGTAAATATATTTAATAACAACTCTATGAGTTAAGTACTGTTGTATTCCCATTATACTGATGAGGAATTTAAGACAGGTTGAATAAATTGTCCAAGGGCATGCAGCTGATAAATAAATGGCAGAACTAAGACTAAACCCAGGCAGTCTGACTTTTGGAGCCTGTGCTCTTAGTGACTGTATTGATTTATAACTATTTGCTTTCTGATAAAACAATTGTAAAAGGGCTGTCTTATGTTATTACTGATGTAGCCCCTTCTATCAAAATATGTGTGGAAGATTTTTGTTTTATATATATACATATATATATACACACACATATACACACATACATATATATATAAATTATTTTTTAAAGATATTATTTGTTCATTTGACAGAGACACAGTGAGAGAGGGAACACAAGCAGGGGGAGTGGGAGAGGGAGAAGCAGGCTTCCCGCTGAGCAGAGAGCCTGATGCAGGGCCCGATCCCAGGACCCTGGGACCATGACCTGAGCTGAAGGCAGAGGCTTAATGACTGAGCCACCCAGCTTCCCTTAAAAATTTTAACATTTACATATTTTAAGTGTTTTAGGTCTATATGATTTAAAATGTGCAATGTCACCAGAGGCCACAAATAATTACTAGACATTCTGACTTTAATTTAGCTTTCATTTGGGACCACATGGTAGAATGATTTCTGGGGAATTATTCACTCCTAATTTTTATGCAAGAATCATCTCTGAAGCCAGTGGAAAACATAGTACCTGAGACAAAGTAGGCAGTTCAAAGACTGCATCTCTGATTATGTGGGCAGCTTATATGAAATCACTTATGGCCAAGTGTAATCATTTATATTTCATAATTTCACTGGCTATAAGTTTGGGCCAGAGGTTCTCAAAGCACCCTTTGGGGGTTAAGCCTCTGGGTTTTGGGGGTTAAGCCTCTGCCTTCGGCTCAGGTCATGATCTCAGGGTCCTGGGATCGAGGCCCACATCGGGCTCTCTGCTCAGCGGGGAGCCTGCTTCTCCCTCTCTCTCTGCCTGCCTCTCTGCCTACTTGTGATCTCTGTCTGTCAAATAAATAAATAAGTAAAATCTAAAAAAACAAAACAACAACAACAAAAAACAATACCCTCTGGGGTCCCTGAGAATCTTGGAAGAAGTACATGAGATCACTACTATTTCAGGATAATAATAAGATATTAATTTTCTTTTTCACTTTCAGTCTCTTACAAGTTACAGTGGGGTTTTCTAGAGGCTATATACCATGTTATCACAACAGATTGAATGTGGAAGCAGATCTGAGAATCTAGCCATCCTCCATTAAAATTACCATTCTCCTCACTAAATTTGTGTGATTTGTGCCATGTATTTTTGAAAAACTATTATTTAAATTATCATATAATGGGTTTATTGTTCTTAAAAAATGAATAAATATTTAGGAGTTTTTTTTTAAGATTTTATTTATTTATTTGACAGGTAGAGATCACAAGCAGGCAGAGAGGCAGGCAGAGGGAGGGGGAAGCAGGCTCCCCGCTGAGCAGAGAGCCTGATGTAGGGCTGGATCCCAGGACCCTGGGATCATGACCTGAGCCGAAGGCAGAGGCTTTAACCCACTGAGCCACCCCGGCGCTCCTGGAAATGCTTTTATTTAAAGATTTTATTTACTTGAGAAAGAATGAGAATGAGAAAGAGGGCATGAGCAGGAAGGAGGGGCAGAAGGAGAGGGAAAAACGGAGTCCTCGCTAAGCAGGGAGCCCATACCGGGCTGGATCCCAGGACCCTGAAATCATTACCTGAGCTGAAGGCAGACGTTTAACCGACTGAACCACCTAGGCATCCCCATTATTTGGAAATTATTATTTGAGCTCCTCATTGAGTAAATATCAGTAGGTATACCCTATGTAAACAAAAGTTCTTTGGGGGTCCTCAAAGACTGAAGAGAGGTCCTGAGACCAAAACCTCTGAGCACTTCCTGTTTAGATTAGTTGTATCATATGATATTAAAGAAAATCTTGATACAGAAGTAAAAATCTAGAACATATTAAAAGATTATAAGTATTAAATGAAGCATTTTTATTTCTTACTAAATACTTCTCTTTTGAATTGTGTAAGCAGGAGACTGGAACCTACTGAACGACCTCTTCAGATTGTGTATGATTACTTATCCAGGCTGGGATTTGATGACCCTGTGCGTATACAGGAGGAGGCAACAGATCCTGACCTTGGCTGTATGCTTCGATTTTATGGTGGTAAGAATTCATCAGTGGCTTTCTGAATGTGTTTAACTGCTTTTAGTTGATGATTTGTGTCTCTCTCTGTCTTCAGCTTTTTAAAAGCATTTTATTTTTATTTATTTATTTATTTATAAAGATTTTATTTATTTGTCAGAGATCACAAGTAGGCAGAGAGGCAGGCAGAGAGAGAGAGGGTGAAGCAGGCTCCATGCTGAGCAGAGAGCCTGATGTGGGGCTTGATCCCAGGACCCTGGGATCATGACCTGAGCTGAAGGCAGAGGCTTTAACCCACTGAGCCACCCAGGTACCCCCTTTATAAGCATTTTAACAAAAGGTATTTTTAAGCCAGTTAACTAGTGTGGTTTAAAAAACAACAAAAAGAAAAAGGTGAGATGTAGTTAAGGGAGACTTAGAAGTATTAGCCAAAATACCTTCCCGTCTTTATTTTTGTTCTTCTTCTTCTAGTGTTTTTGCTGACTTAAAACTATAATCATTTTATTTCTTTGTCAAAATCCTGATCAAATCATGCTTTTCGGTATCAGTTTTACTTTTTGGATGCCTTATAAAAACCATGGAATTCTGGATAGCTCAAGAAAGTTGAGAGCTAGGTGGTCATTATCAGATATGACTTGACATTTGATGAATACATTTACCAAATCTCTATATTATTAAATTTGGTGGACTTAAAATCTAGGATATTTTTACTTTTGCTTCTCTTTTGGTGTATTTTCCCCCTCATCACTGTTTTTCACCTGACCACTTCAGTAATGAAATTAGACTTATTAAAACTAAATACTTTCTGAATATTGCTTTCCAAATATACATAGTCTACTAATACTATGACTGCTTAGTACTATTAATTGTTTACTGTGTGCTTTTATGGTTGTGAATTACCCAGTTTATTACAACTACCTTATGCCATAGGAACTAGTGTCTTCAACAGGTGAGAAAACTGAGGGAGGGAAGCTAAACAACTTGTTCAAGGTCATACAGCTAGTAAGTGACAGAGCCATTTAACACCTAGCGATTTTGAAAAATTTGAATTAACATGACCCACTTATCAAACAATTGAACTAATGGCTGAATGATTAGTATATGTAGGCAAAGTCATTTACTGAAATTCCCTGCTCTCATTCCTGAAAGTGGCAATTAAATTTCTGTATACTTCTTTTTTAGTTGTTTTTTTTGGTTGGTGTTGTTTGTTTATTTATTTATTTATTTATTTATTTATTTATTTATTTGACAGACAGAGATCACAAGTAGGCAGAGAGACAGGCAGGCAGAGAGAGAGAGAGGAGGAAGTAGGCTCCCCAATGAGCAGAGAACCCAATGTGGGGCTCGATCCCAGGACCCCGGGATCATGACCTGAGCCGAAGGCAGAGGCTTTAACTCACTGAGCCACCCAGGCACCCCGGTGTTGTTTATTTTTAAGTAATCTCTATACCCAGTGTGGGCTTGAACTTACCACTCGAGATCAAGAGTGTCATGGTCTACTGACTGAGCCAGCCAGGTGCCCCTCTGTATACTTCTTGATACAACTATTGTGACATAATGTCACAAGACAACTTTATTTAATGCACTTCACAAAAGATTTTATGTTTAATTTTTCATCATAACATTGTTCCTTAAAAGTTGGGTTTTTTTTTTAAAGATTTTATTTATTTATTTGACAGAGATCACAAGTAGGCAGAGAGACAGGCAGAGAGAGAGGAAGGGAAGCAGACCCCCCCTGAGGAGAGAGTCCTAAGACAGAGGCTTTAACCCACTGAGCCACCTAAGTGCCCCTTGTTTTTTTTTTTAATTTCAATTACTTTGTCTTCATTGCTAGTTCATGAAAGGAAAATAGTTGCTAGATTGAAAGTAAATAGGAAAAATCTCCCCCTGGAGTGCCTGGGCTTGCTCTCTCTCTCTCTCTGACAAATAAAAAAAATAAAATCTTAATAAATAAAAAGAGAGAACAACTTGGAGCAGTAACATGTTCCTTTTGTGATTGTGGTTTAACATGAGTTCTGTTTATATGTTTTATTCTAAGGTGAGAGTTGAGCCTGAAAGTGTCAACGAGCTTTTTTTGAACCACTGAGATTGCATTGCACCCAGTTGTATATTGCGGGAGTATTGGCCCTAATACAGTAATCTTTTGCCACCACCTGATAAACATGATAGCATGCCCAGGATCTTCATATACCCTTAAGAAAATATTTCTAGTAGAGTCTGAAAGAGTACCAGTTGGTAGTTCTTACTGTGTTTTTGAGGGGAGGGGGTCTTTAACAGAGAACATTTCCAAAAATGGACTCTATTAATTTAGAGAAGCTAGTATAATTTGAGTGAGAAAATTATGTTTGGCAAAGAGGTTTTTGTTTTTGTTTTTTTTTTTAAGATTTTATTTATTTATTTGACAGAGAGATCACTAGTAGGCAGAGAGGCAGGCGGAGAGAGAGAGGGGGAGAGAGGGAAGCAGGCTCCCTGCTGAACAGAGAGCCTGATACAGGGCTCGATCCCAGGACCCTGAGCTCATGACGTGAGCCAAAGGCAGAGGCTTAACCCACTGAGCCACCCAGGTGCCCCAGGAAAGAGGTTTTTAAAGCTAATTATTTTTGAATCTAGAAAATATGTATAAATGGCACCAAAACCAAAAGTTTAAAAATATATATACATAAATATATAAATAAGTATATTAATTATCTCTTGCCTATGTAATGAAGTACCTCAAAACTTAGTAACTTGTGGGAGTGCCTGGATGGCTCAGTTGGTTAAGTGTCCAACTCTTGGTTTTGGCTCAGGTCATGATCTCAGGGTTGTGAGATCCAGCCCTGCATGGGGCTCTAGGCTCAGTGTGGAATCAGCTTGAGATTCTCTTCCTCTCCCTCTGCCCTTCCCCTGAGTCCTGTGCTCTTTCTCTAAAATAAATAAATAAAATCTTAAAAAAAGAGCAACTTAGTAACTTAGGGGGTGCCTGGGTGGCTCAGTTGGTAGAACATGCAGCTCACATTGGGTATAGAGATTGCTAAAAAACATAAATAAACGTAAAATAAAACTTTGTGACTTAAAATGATAATAAATATTTATTACGTAGTTTTTGTGTGTCAAAAATCCAATTTAGTTGGATGGTTCTAGTTTGGGTTGCTTGAGATTGTAGTCATTGTTTTGGTGGAAGGTGTAGTCATCCAAGGGCTTGACTGGAGCTGCAAAAATCACTTCTAGCATGGCTCAGTCAAACAGCACTGGTAGGTCTCAGTAGTTGGTAGCCAGCTTTTGACAGGATGTCTCGGTTTTTTACTTTATAGACCTCTTTCTAAGGCTGCCTGAGTGTCTTCATGATAAGGCAGCTAGCTTCTGTCAGTGATGAGACAGACATGCACACCTGCACACGCGCATACACACACACACACACACACACACGGAGGCCTCAGTATTTTTTTATGATCTAGCCTCATAAGTCATCTACATTTTTACCACTTTCTGTTTGGTCGAAGTGAGCCACCGTATACAGCCTACCCTCTAGAGAGGGAAATTAGGCCCCACCTTTTGGAGAGAGAACTATCGAAGAATTTGTGGACCTGTCTTAAAACAATCACAAAAAGTATGCTTCCCTCTCACCTTGTTCCTCTATCCACTCAGTTCCTGAATCCAGAGACAACCTCTGTTATGAGAAGAAAAAATATCTGAAATATTTTCTTAGAAGCAAATAGCTTAGTAATCAGCTTTAAATATTTTATATATAGTGTCTTTGGTGAGTTAGCTTAGTTAGCATATAGTGTTAATGAGGCCAGGGTCATAAAGGCCTAAGTTCAAACCAGTTAATGTTGCTGTGCTTGCTGGATATAAGAGGTACCCTGTACCCCAAGCAGCCATTATGCAAATTAGTGGTGTTGCTGGAAAGGGAGTTCTGAGGAAAAGTGAGTTAGTGGAATGACTGGCTCAGTGCAAATTCATGATAAAAGCTGTGGAAATAACATCATTGACTAAAGATAAGTAGGTAGCATGATCAGTCACAGAGGTTAAGAGAGCATATTAATGAACTCTTTATTTGTATATGAGGAAAAGGAGTCTGGAAGGTGTGACTTACTTAGAGAAGTTGTCATTCTGGGGCTCTATGGCTCAGGTAGTGTAAGTCCCAGCCTGAGCATTTTTCTTTGTACCATAACCTTTTTCTTTCTTTCTTTCTTTCTTTTTTTTTTTTTTTTTACAATTTGTTTATTTATTTGAGAAAGAGAGAAAAAGAGCGTGAGCCAGGGGAAGGGCAGAGGGGGTTAGAGAATCCTCAAGCAAACTCCCCACTGAGCACAGAGCACAACGCAGGGCTCCATCCCAGGACCCTGAGATCATGACCTGAACCGAAATCAAGAGCAGGATGTCAACTGACTGAGCCACCCAGGCGCCCCTCTACCATATTCTGTGCACACATTAAAGTAGTTTTCTCCAAAGACCATAAGCACAAAAAAATGAAGCCAGATACAGAAGAATCACATAGTATTTTCCATTTGTTTAAAGTTCAAAACCAGACAAAATTCAGCCATATTGTTTACAGATGTGTGGCATTATTACTATCTGTCCATCAAAATCTGTTCTTTCCTTCCATATTAATAGAGTTATAGTTGGCACATGACTGCCCAGCTACATGTCACTTCCCAGCCTTTTTTGCGGTTAGGTTTGCACACCTGTGACACAGTTTTCTTCCCTGGGATGGAGTGGAATTGTCGTGCTGCTTCTGTACCTGGTTCCTTTTTTTTTTTTTTTTGATGATTTTATTTAATGTGTATGTAATGTAATGTAATTTAAATTTTTGAAGAATTTATGTAAGGTTCCCTGCTGAGTGGGAGCCCGATGGCGGGGTGTGATCCCAGGATCATGGGATCATGACCTGAGCCGAAGGCAAGCACTTATCTGACTGAGCCACCCAGGTGTCCCTCTGTACCTGGTTAGTGCTCTTGTCTTCTTCCCTGGGCTAGGATGGCAGTCATCAAAGCAGTATTGGAAGTCATGTGTTAAAATGGCAGAGCTATCATCATCCTGAGTTTCTTGATAGTGTTGACCTCTGGAAACCTGCAGTGTCTACCCTAATAGAGGATTAAATTTCTTTTGTGTTTGAGCCATTATGTTCTTTTTGTTGCAGTAGTTTAACCTGCTATAACTGATCCAGGATGCATACAGAAGTGAAAAAGTATGAAGAAAGCAAGGAAATGATTATAAAAGTCATGAGAGTGGGGCACCTGGGTGGCTCAGTGGGTTAAAGCCTCTGCCTTCAGCTCATGTCATGGTCTCAGGGTCCTGGGATCGAGCCCTGAATCGGGCTCTCTGCCCAGCAGGGAGCCTGCTTCCCCACCCTCTCTCTGCCTGCCTCTCTGCCTACTTGTGATTTCTGTCAAATAAATAAATAAAATCTTTTAAAAAAAAAAAGTCATGAGAGTGGCTGATCTCTAGAGTGGAGGGACAAGGACGTGATTGCTATAAATACGATTTTTCTTTGTTAAAGATTTTATTTATTTGACAGAGAGAGACACAGTGAGAGAGGGAGCACAAGCAGGGGGAGAGGGAGAGAGAGAAGCAGGCTCCCTGCTGAGCAGGGAGCCCTATACGGGACTTGATCCCAGGACTCCGGGATCATGACCTGAGCCAAAGGCAGACACTTAATGACTAAGCCATCCAGGTGCCCTACAAATACGATCTTTGAGTCAATACATATATATATATATATTTTTTTTTAATTTTGACAAAATATTCCCAAATTGCACAGATGATACTGATATATGCTTTCATCAATAGCATTTGAGAATGCTCATTTCTTTGTACCTTTGCCAACATCAGGTATTATTATTTAAGTTAATCTTTGTCCCAGCACACCTAGGTGGCTCAGTCAGTTAAGTGTCTGCCTTTGGCTCAAGTCATAATCCCAGGGTCCCGGGATCGAGCCCCACATTGGGCTCTGCTCAGCGGGGAGCCAGCTTCTCCCTCTTCCTCTCCCTCTGCCTGCCACTCCCCAGCTTGTGCTCTCTTTCTCTCTGTCAAATAAATAAATAAAATCTTAAGTTCCCCAATTTTCAAAAAATACTATCTCATGTTAATTTGCATATTTTAAACTTTATTTAAACTTTATTGTTAAACTGTAGGAGGAATATATTAAAAAAACATTCCAGGGCTCCTGGGCAGCTCAGTTGGTTGGGCGACTGCCTTCAGCTCGGGTCATGATCCTGGAGTCCTGGGTTGGAGTCCCACATCGGGCTCTCTGCTCAGCAGGGAGTCTGCTTCTCCCTCTCCCACTCCCCTCTCATGTTCTCTCTCTCGCTCTCTCTCTCTCAAGTAAATAAATAAAAAATCTTAAAAAAAAATTCCAAGGTGCCTGGGTTGCTCAGTTGGTTAAGTGTCCGACTCTTGGTTTCAACTCAGATCATGGGCTCCGGGTCCTGAGATGGAGCCCCAGTCTGGCTCCACCCTCAGCAGGAGGTCTGCTGGAGATTCTCTCCCTCTGCCCTCTCCCCGCTTGCATGCGTACTCTCTCTCAAATCTTAAAAAAAAAAGTAACAACAACAAAAAACGATTCCACCACCCTTACACAATTATGTTTATGATTGTGTACATCTTAGTCATATTTTATATGCGTATTTCACATTTGTAATCATTGTGTCCATACATTTTTCCTCTGTAAAAAAATGTAGTTTTAATTTCACAAGTAGGATGTGTATATAGTCTCATTATCTGTAGCGTTTCAGTCTCTGACAGTCACCTCCCAGGTCCATTCACTACCATCAACTTGGTGTATATCTGTTCAGAATTTTCTAACTTATATTCATACCTAATATGTATTTGTAGCAAACATGAAATTAATGGGTCATAGAATATTTGCATTTAAAATAGTAATACTAATGCTGCAGAACAAATGTATAGCCCATCAGTATATCAAAGTACCCCTTTACCCACAATTTCACCTTTTAATATTATTAGCACTTGAAAGTTTTACTAATATGATAAATAAAATGATGATGTCTTTGTTTTCATTTTTGTTTCCTGAGTACTACTAGTATGGTTGAATATTGCTTCGATTTTCATTGGATCTTTAGATTTCTTCTTCTTTGAATAACCCATTGATATTTCTGTGTACATTTTTGTCTTTTTTTCATATTGATCCAAAGGATGTGTGTATGTATTCTAAGTATACATCCTTTGCATACTATATTTGTAAAAAAATGTTTTCTCAGACTGTAACTTGTCCTTAAATTTTGTTTGTTGTTTTTAATTGTGCAGAAGTTTTATTTAGTCAGATTTGGTGAGTCTTTTCCTTTAATGCATTTATATTCCTTAACCTAGGTCATAAGGTATTCTGTATTTTCAGTACTCCAAATTTTTGAAATATGCATAAGATAGGGATCTAACTTTACTTTTTCTCTACAGGTAGATAGTGTTTTGTCCCAACAACATTTATGGAATAGATCATCCTTTTCCTACTGATGTGAAATATCATCTTTATTATTCTTAAGTTCTTATACAGGCAGTGTTCAATTTTTGGACTCTATTTTTGGACACGATAGAGTCGACCAATTTGTCTTGTGCTAATGCCAAAATTATTTTATTTTTTTAAAGATTTTATTTATTTATTTGACAGACAGAGATCGCAAGTAGGCAGAGAGGCGGGCAGAGAGAGGAAGGGAAGCAGGCTCCCTGCCGAGCAGAGAGCCCGATGCGGGGCTCTATCCCAGGACCCTGGGATCATGACCTGAGCCAAAGGCAGAGGCTTTAAACTACTGAGCCACCCAGGCGCCCCGCCAAAATTATTTTAAGTAATATATTTGTATGACACATTTTGATAGCTGGTAGGGAAGTACCTTATCACTGTTCTCTGAAAAATCAGGGAGATCTCTGGAATCAGAGAAGCCTTTGTGAAGAAGTAGTATTTGAGTTTGTTCTCTAAAAACTGACAGAATTTCATTAAGCAGAAAGGAAAAGGAGTACTTGGGATGGGCGATTAGACACCTCAGTGTATGTATGTCCTGTGAATCACAGAGAATTGGAGTCCAGATTATTCTGGGTGTTGAGTGCAGCATCAGGAGTTTAGTCTTCATTTGGCAGATGGTAGCAGGAAGTGAGAGGATCCAAGGGAGCCAGAGAAGGTGAATCTGGCACCAGTGTGGAGAATAATTCAGAAGTGAATTAATAGGGGTGTAGAATGGAGAATGGGAAGGAATTGTTCAAATGAGAGACTTTTTGAAAGGATAATCGGTGAGAGTTGATGGCTGACTGAAAAGGGGAAGTGAGGAAGAGAACCTAAGAATTGACGCTGACACTGAGGTTTTAAGCCGGGGTTACTTCAGGAGAATGTCAGGACTTGAGTTGTGAGAAGGAGCTGGTTCATGGGGACAGTGATGACTTGGTTTGGGGAATGTTTCATTTTAAGTGGCGGTGAGATGTCTGACAGGTAGTTGGAAATGTGAAACTAGAGCTTAGGACATACAGATCTGGGAGTAGGGTACGTGGGGATGTTAAAGCTGTGGAAATTGTCACGATACCTGGAAATAATTCTTAAATGTAGGGAAAGGGGGCTTAAGGCAGGCAGAATTTTCATTATAATAGCTACCTTTCGCTTTATACCCTTGCTGTATGCCAAGTGCTTTCTCAGGTGCTGAGCACTCTGTATACCTTGTCTCATGTAACCCTTACAACCTTCTGGGTAGATGTTATTATTCCCGAGAGGCTGTCATACGCCCCAGTCAAATAGCAGAGCCAGGAAGCAGATCCATCTGTCTGCTTCTAAATTTCATCTTTTTAACTTCTAAGATACTCCTCTGTTTAGTTGTTGGAGAGAGAGTTTAGAGGAGGATGAGGGATCCATCAAATGAGAACACCTAATCCAACTCCTTGGTCTTAAACTCAGGAAACTAAGGCCTGAAGATGTTAGATTTATTTGGGATCATGAAACCAGATGGTGAACTTACTTTAGCCACCACTGCTTTGCCAAGTTTTCTAATGAAATTCTTCAAATAGAAGTTTTTTGTGTGGTATGAGAGCCTGTTGCAAATTTGAAATTTGTTGTGAGGTTTCCTATTTTGATCTTTGAATGTACATCAATATTTCATTTTCACCTTCTCACATATCTGCCAATATTTCTTAGTTTAACTTTTTATTTGGAGCTAACTTTGGATTTTCAAAGCTATTGGAGGGCTAGTACAGAGAGCTCCTCCCGCACACCGTTCATGCCGTCATTTGAATTGTTGTTCCGGTATAAATAGTACTTGAATTTTCTCCGGCTTCTCTTGAGACTTTGTCTTTAATTTTCAGCACTTTGATTATGTAGTATCTGAGCTAGAATTTCATTAGGTTTATTTGGGGTTCACTGAACTTCTTGAATCCATAAGTTTCACTATAATCTTTTTCACTAGAGGAGTTTTTCTATATTTCTTCAAATCATTTTTCAGCATTGTGCTGTTTCTTCTCTCCCTTTGGCTCTATCCCTTAGTTCAGTTGTCAGAGTTTTTGGCCTGCTACTTGGGGTCACATTCACATTTGTATACCTCAAGGGTGAGCCCTGGAGTTCATAGACAACTTTAGGGGGGGTCATTTTCCAGATCTCCTTCCTCTTTGCTATTTTCTGGGGCTTTACTTAACCTGCCCTGTTGGACACTTCCTGCAAGGGCATCCACACTGCAGGACTCCCAGTGGGATGGGGAGACCAAAAATTCAACAGGTTTAACCTTGGGATTGCAGATCTTCCAATCAGAGAGGAAGTCATACCCCTCAGAGTTTTAGGTGCCCGTGTCCCCACTTTTGGGGGCTGGAACTGAAGAAAATGAAAAGAGGGGAAGGGATGAGGAATTTCTCCCACTCTCTGAGTGTTAGGAGACCCCTTTTCTCCTGCTGAAGACAGAACATGAGGGTATTTCCTAGAGCTCTCTGTCCACGCCAGCACCTGCTTCTGATCTTGGGCTTTCTCGAGTCCTGGGCTATAAGATGTCACAGGAGGAAACAGTGAGAAGCTTGCCACTGCTTGGGTGGTATTTCAGGTTGTGTTCTTCCCTAATCTGCCTGCTACTGTTTACTTTTTGGCATCCTTGTATAGCTGCTCCATGCATTCTGTCCAGGTCTTATAGGTGCATTTAGTGGGAAAGACAGGGTAGAGTGCGCCTTCTCCATCTTACTCAGAACCAAAACCTTAATGGTATCTTTTGATTACTTCATTTTAATGTAGTCCAATTGAACATTCTAAATTTACCTTTATTATTTTCTAGAAGCGCTATTGTTTTGTCTTTCAGTTTATATTCACAGTCTGTATGATTCTTTTTGTCTATCATTGTGAGCTCATGGGGCTTGTATATATTTGTTTTGACTCATTACAGCCATTACTCTTTTTGTTGCTCCTTTTGTTCCATTTCAGCTAGTGGGAGCTCTTTACATTGGCTTCTGTCCTTTCAGCATGACCCCAGGAGTTTATAGTAGCATTCTGGATTTTCCATTAAGTTCTGGCACAACAAGATGTCCTAAGCTCATCTTTTCATTGTCTGATTCAGACCAGGAATAGACTCTTTTTCTAAGGACTCCTGGTTCATTTTAATGAAAAATAATATTTAGAGATTATATTCTGGACAGTAGAGGAACTCATTGCCACAGGGTTGCCCTTGATTTTTTTTTTTTAGCAACTTTTAAAAATTATAAAAACGTTACATTTTCTTTACAGAACATCTGGATGTGTGAATATAAGGAAGTTAAAATTATCCATAATTTTCCAATTAGAACTTGGCTTTTGAGATTGTAAAACTATTTTTTAATTCGAACTGTTACAATTCTGAATACTTACTAGAACTTTCTCATTCTCGTTTGTTTTTTAAGTAGTTTCCACGCCCAGCATAGAGCCCAGTGTGGCCTTGAACTAACTCACAACTCTGAGATTAAGGCTTGAGCTGAGATCAAATAGTAGGACACTCAAGCAACTAATCCACCCAGGCATCCCTCATTTTTTTTCTTTTTTTTTTT
>ML103053.1:3154-33011 GCA_003697995.1 Taxidea taxus jeffersonii
GTCTTGCGTGCCTGGTGCCTGGGATATAAAGACCCACCAAGAGCTTGACCTACTGCTGGCAAGAAGGACAAAGCCATATAAATAAACAGGTGCTGAGAAGTGGCCAGTAGTGCTGTCATAGAGCTATGGCGAAGGTACCGTGTGGGAACCCAGGTCAGGACAAGCCACTACTCCAGAGCTGGGACCTGGCAAGGCACCCCATTCTTCTCTCCTGGTCTTTCTTCCAAGCTTAACTGAGGTGTCAAGGGAAGATGGGAAGGGAGGCAGAGAAACACTTTTCCTAGAGGGTAAATAGATTTATAATTGTTAGAAATAAATCTAGAACAATTACATCAAATCTCTGTGCAAATTACTGAACACAAGTCCCAAGTCATCATTTTGTTTGGTGACTTGTGTGACAGCATCTAGTACAGTGTCCAGATGATAATATCACTTAATGAATGAAGGAACTGAGGACACTGTAAAGACTGTATAATTTTTCTCGAGTTAGAAAATTAAAGTGAAGGAAAATTATGAGCATTCTGGTTGTGCCATGTTGGGAAGAGAAGTACCTTAGGACATTCAAAGAAGTTGTGCCACCCCAGATGTTTAAGTCATGCTACCTTCTACCATTACTAACCCTTCCAATCCAAGGAGCCAAGTTTTTGGATATGAGCATGTATATAAAAATACCTGACGCGAGCTATGAGGCACCCACTCATCTCTCATATGGTCATCAAATGTTTGTTGACTTCCATGTTCCAAACACAGAGTAATAAACAACACAGACAGAGCCCCTGCTCTCACAAAGCTTGCATTCTAGAGGGGGAAGCAAATTACCCAAATAAATAAGTTAATTTGATCAGGGTTTCTCAGCATTGTAACATTTTGGATCATACAATTTTTTGTTGTGGGGGGGTTTCCTGGGCATCCCCTGGCCAGTAGCCATTAAATGCCAGTTATCACCCCTCCCTCCAAGTTGTGACTATTTCAAATGACTTCCGACACTACTAAATGTTTCTCTAAGGGACAAAATTGTCCTCAGTTGAGAATCACTGGATTGGATGATGATAAATCTCGCCCTCTTTAAATTGGTGGGGTTTACATATCTGGGAGGGAAATGAGCAGCAAAACTCACACCAAAGCCGAGGGGGAGGAGGACCACAGGTGATGTGGACTCTAAAATGATTTTGTCACTTTTCTAGCAGACATATGTGGTTGGGGGCATTCATTACCTTATTTCTGGTACTACTTTTTCATGGATCTGGACTCCACTGGTTTAGAAGTTTCCGTGAGCAAGGGAAGAGGCATGTTTCCATCAAGAGAATTGAATTGGATTTTGAAATTGCTGTCTGGTCTGCACTGGACTTCTTTGGGGGAAAAAAAGGAGGGGGGAAATGAATAGGATTATAGTGCTGGTTAGAGGGATTGAGCCTGACAATGAAATGGAAATACAGCTACACAGTAATAGGGAGGAGTTGTAAAAGGAGCCCAGGGGAGTTCCTAGTCTCTCACCATGTCCTACTGAAATGATTAATGAATTCGCTGTCCCCTCACCTAGGCAGCACTGCCAGGGACTAAGGCTCTTCACCCCAATAGACACACAATCCCTACCAGCTGAGATGTTGGCCCCAGGCGATAGCTGGATGACCAGTTACAGAAGCAGAGACAGTAGCCTCTGTATTTCCTTGCTGTAACATATCTATGATGGATTCAAAATGTTACAGTTTCAGAATGAAATGTACATAATGTAAATTTATTTCTTTTTCAAAAGGTATACTTAGCGTTCACTTACCCACTAATGGTAGAGATTTTAGGATGTCAAATTTTAGGTTCCTCAGTCTCATTTGGGTTAAGTCCTTAGTGTCCTTCCCCCATTTCCTTGACATTGATTTTGGTTTCAGGGGGCTTATGCATTGACCTGGTACTGGATAAGAGGCATCTACTGTGTGAGTCATCCTGTTGGCCTGGTGGCATTCCTCGAGGTTTATCTCTTCTGGTCCTTTATCTGTGGTTCTTGGCCTTGGGTCTAGATTCTTAAATACTCTGTGAATTAGTTAGGGTAATACTAGCTACTATGACAAATAAACTCCAAAAGTTCAGTGGGTTAATACAAAAGAAGTTTGTGTCTGGCTCATATCCCTGTTCAGTGTGGGAGTTCTTAATATGTATGTGGTTTTCCTTCATTTAGAAATTTAGAAACCGGCCTCCTTTCATCCTGTGGTTCCATGATTCCCTCAGGCAGAGGTTCCTAAACTTTCTTGGTTCAGTGTTCTTGGAGTATCAGTAATATATTCTTGGGGCTGCAGACCAGAAGAAATATCTAATGGTTCCTTTTTCTAGTAGTTAGGGTCAAACAATTTAATAATAGTAGTTTACTCAATGTCCTGGGACAATAATATGTTTTCTTCAAAAATCTATGATATCCCAAATACACCCTTCAAAGTTCATTATGATGTGTTCTACCGATATTTCTATTTTCTGTGGACATTTAATATAGTCTAGGTATGCCTTGTGACTTCATTATGGTTGGCAAACTGGATGCAGAAACCAGGACCTTCGGACCTCGGGGTCTTTTCTTCCAGCTGAAAGAAGGGGGAAATTGTATGGGGAACGTACTCTGGCCTTTTAATCACTTTTGCTCATTGTCCATTGGCAATATCTAGACATATTGGCATACCTGTATGCCAAAGATGCTGGGAAATGAGGCCATCACCTCTCCATAGTGAAGCAAGATTTTTAGTAGGTAGCTAGCTGTTTCTGATACCATTGGCAACCTCTCCATCCAGACTTGGATTCCACTGGGTCTTTTGGTTCATTCTCAGGTCTCTCCGATCCCTGGGGTGTGGCAGTAGGGACTCACAGATAACGCTAGTCTAGTGTGTCAATCAGTGAGCCTATCTGTAGTTCACCTCCCCAGGCCCTTCCCCCATTTGCTGCCAGTACAACTCAGGTCCAAGTAGGGGACACATAACTCCATTACAAGGTTTACAAGATCAGGAGCTACATTCTGGAAAACTTAAACATCATCTCCTCTGCTCTGGTAATTCTAGACCTGTCTTGCGTTTCTATTACCAAGTATTTCCGCACCCCACCCCACCCACCAACTAGCGACTCACGCCCTGGGGGAGGGGTGGTGTTGGCCCTTGCATCCTGCGACTAGGCATTTTTCTTATTAGCTCTTCAGACTTTTTACTTCTTTGGGTAGGAGCTAATTCAACATTATTACAATTCTTATTCCAATTTGTTGTTCTTGAATAAGCCGTTTTATTTCAGTCTGTATCTTTCAATTTTCCAAGCCAAGTTTTTGAATATTTTAAAGTATTTTCCTCTCCCAGATGCATAGATCTTATAATCTTATAGCTTTGAAGATTATGGCCAATGTCTACTCGAGACCTCAAAAGCCACATATTTTACTCTTTGATATTTCAATATTTTCATTTTCCCTCCCTTGAGCAATACGCCTTAGATTCTTGGAATAAATAGAGTGATGGAAGATTTACTATATTAAACAGTTCTCAGAAGAAATATGTGGAGGGTAATGTTTTAGATTATTCTCCAACTATTCTGTACACTTGTGTCTGTAACTGAATTTTCTTTGCTTTGGTATTCTTTCCCTCCGTCATTGTGTGTAGGTTGTATTGGTAGTTAAACTTACCATTTGGTCTACAGGTGTTGGAATAGAGAGTTTAAATTGCTACAGAACCAAAGAAAAGGTGGATATTCTCCCAGAAACCCTGGGCTTGGGCTTGATGTCTGTAGAGTTCATTTTGATTGCTTAGAACACAGTTCTGTACTGTTTGCCCATCCTTCCTTCTGTTTATTTGCCTGCCCTTTATATAAGCTGCCACCCATTGTAATTTCCAGACTGCAAGTGTCTTCTAAGTTGGGTACACAAGAGAAGGGCTATCCCCGGACAGTGATTGCACACGTCTTAGCTCCAGAGTCACAGCACGAGGGTGAGATGGACATCTGGAGATGAGAGAGAGAAGAGAGAAGTTTCTGGACAAGTCAAATATTGATTCAGTGGTTTATTATTTTTTTCTACAGATGACGAACATGAACTTTTTGCCCAGCTGATAGACATTTTATCCCTATTTTTCCCTCCAAAGAGGCTGAAAAAGTCACTCCCAAATACTTTCAGGGGGCAGAGCATTTCCTGCATTGTTTAAGGATGTAATTTGGTGCCTGACAGCTGTTTTTTCAAAGTGTTGCTAAACCTCTTTCCTAAATTCAGTGGTTATATCCTGGAGTAGCTACCACTGGCTTCTTTGATTTATTTTTTTTTCTCTACTCTTAATATTTTACCATCATCTTCATTCTACAGACAGAAGTACAAATGCCAAATAAAAACAACTGCAGACAGGGACGCCTGGGTGGTTCAGTTGGTTAAGCGGCTGCCTTCAGCTCGGGTCATGATCCCAGGGTCCTGGGATCAAGTCCCACATCGGGCTCCTTGCTCAGCGGGGAGCCTGCTTCTCCCTCTGCTTCTGCCTGCCACTCTGTCGGCCTGTGCTCACTCCCGCTCTCTCTGACAAATAAATAAAAAAAAACACAAAAAACAAAAAAAAAACTGCAGACAGAACCATTTCTTGGTGGCACCTAACCTTGACTGTAGGTGGGTACTATTCCCATGATAAATGTCCCTGCTTTTCTTTCAGGTTATAAGAAAGAATTGAAACCAGATGGGTATGTAACAATGAGTAGATGAAAAATGCTTGATAACTGTTTGATAAATCTGGCTACTACTGATATTTTTAAACAAAGACAATAAGAAGAAAAGCTTAGGTAGTTAAAACAGCTAGGAATTAACATTATTAACCCGGGTCAGAACTCCAGAAAAATGTTACCAGGGAAAGATCCTATTTCCGTTTAGTTGAGTAAACTAGATGAGCATCTCCTGGATACAGGAAATTGGATTATAAGTTGTGCATATTAATTTTCCCGACAACCGTAGGCTGAGAAGGGAGTTCTGAAGGAGTGGTGCCGAGAGAGATTTGAACACTCTCTCTGTTGAGAAACACATACTGTCTGCTGTGTATTGGCTTCTTTTAAATAATAATTCAAGTGAGTAAAGTTAGAGATAAAACTGGCTGTATTCAACAATTCATGAATCTAGCAGCATCCCCCCTAGCAAACAGAAAAGAGCTCCACTGAGCTGTAGAAAAGGAAAGGGTTTTAAAGACAGAAAGGGGATGGGAAAAAGAAATTAATCCTGCATAGAATGCCTTGTTTCAGGAAAGGTTGTCCTCCTGAGGGGAGGAGAAGTGGGGATTGCCTAACCAGTACTGACCTGGTAATTCCAGGTTGACTGGTTAAAAATCACCAACTCTGGAGAAACCACAGTTATATTAGATATTAAGTTGTAGTTTACTGATGTGGGGCTTAGCACAAGTGACTCCATTGTGAAGCTGTTGTCTGTCTCTCTCTCTTTTTGAAACACTTCTTAGCTGGTTTATATCTTTGGAATCTTCTTTTCTGTGCTACCT
Organism: Taxidea taxus jeffersonii; assembly: GCA_003697995.1. Taxonomy (NCBI): domain Eukaryota; kingdom Metazoa; phylum Chordata; class Mammalia; order Carnivora; family Mustelidae; genus Taxidea; species Taxidea taxus. The sequence continues at coordinate 8,623 of ML103053.1, forward strand.
CCAATACCTAAACTCTGGGTCCCCCTTCCCTGCCCTCTCTTAGCAGCCAGCAGATTCCTTCTCTTAAAACAGATTCTCTCAAGCCTCAATCCATCAGTCTACTACCCTTGAGGCTAGACCACATTTCAGGCTTATCAGAGTTCTCTCTTAAAAAGAGCGGTTCTCGGGGCGCCTAGGTGGCTCAGTGGGTTAAAGCCTCTGCCTTCAGCTCAGGTCATGATCTCAGGGTCCTGGGATCGAGCCCCGCATCAGGCTCTCTGCTCAGCGGGAGACCTGCTTCCCCCTCTCTCTCTCTGCCTGCCTCTCTGCCTACTTGTGATCTCTGTCAAATAAATAAATAAATTATTAAAAAAAAAAAAAAGAGCGGTTCTCTCCCTGGGGGTAACTGGATACCACCTACTAAGAAAATATTAGGTTCTGAATTGGTACAGAATCAAAAACAAAAACAGAACAGTGGACATTCTGTGGGGGGAAGGGGATGTTACCTACAGAGCATTGAAAATCAGATTAACTTTGTCACTGGAGAATCATCTACATGCTTTTGAAAAGAGAAAAATGTTGTGAAATGAAATTTTACACTGTGTTAATGTTAGTTCATGTATTAAGGTAACACATTTTCAAGGACTCAGAAAATAGAACTTTTAAAAAAACCCACTTATTTATTTATTTATCAGAAAGAGAGAGAGAGAGAGTGCACAGGCAGGGGGAGCAGCAGAAAGAGGGAGAAGCAGGCTCCCTGCTGAGCAAGGAGCCCGATGCGGAACTCAATCCCAGGATCCTGGGATCATAACTTTAGCCAAAGGCAGACCCTTAGCTAACTGGGCCACACAGGCCTCCCAGAAAATAGAACTTTTATCAATCAGTTTTGAAAAAAATGACTTTGATATACTTCAACTGACTGACAAGTCAAAATGAAGACCTGAATAATGAAGGAAGACATAATATAAACATCGAGAGGGACATCTTTCACCCAGTTTGGTAATCCAAGACCCCAAATTCAGGATTCAAACTGCCTGTGTTCTCAGTTGGATTCAGGAACAAAGGGGCAGCTTGGCCTCAGTACTTCTAGCTGGCAGGCCTGTACCTTCTCAGGTGGGGAACACAGGCAAAAGAAATACAGAAATACTATTAAAGCTCCTATGCAGCCCATTGACAAGTGCTTAAGACAGGCAGGGTAACTTTCCTCCAGGAACACAACTGCTTTGATTATTAATACTCCTCTAAGGGCAAAAGGCAACCTTAGCTTGACATTAGTCCAACCTCCAGTATCCTGAACATTTTCTTTAACATATAAAAATCCCCTTATTTTATTTTATTTTAAGATTTTATTTATTTGACAGACAGAGATCACAAGTAGACAGAGAGGCAGGCAGAGAGAGAGGGAGGAAGCAGGTTCCCTGCTGAGCAGAGAGCCCGATGCGGGGCTCGATCCCAGGATCCTGAGACCACGACCTGAGCCGAAGGCAGAGGCTTTAACCCAGTGATCCACCCAGGTGCCCCATAAAAATCCCCCTTTTTAAAAAAAAGATTTTATTTCTTTCTTTGACAGAGAGAGACACAGCAAGAGAGGGAATATAAGCAGGGGAGTAGGAGAGGGAGAAGCAGGCCTCCCGATGAGCAGGGAGCCGGATGCAGGGCTTGATCCCAGGACCTGGGATCATGACCTGAGCCGAAGACAGATGCTTAATGACTGAGCTACCCAGGCGCCCCTAAAAATTCCTTTTTTTTTTTTTTTTTTAACACACAAGATAGGTGTTAGCATTCATCCTCCAAGCATATGGCCCACTGATACACATCTAAAGGGTCTCATGACTCATGGCTTACTAGATGGTCATTAGTGATCTTATCCAAACAACAGCTAACCCCTCAAGGTACTGGAAACCTTGCTTCCAAATTCTTGAGAGAATAACACTATCCCTCACCTCCTCCCAACTTGAAAGTCTAGAATCAGTCACTCTATACAAGCCCAGAGTAGTTCTTTCTGCCCTTTGGTCCCCTCCCCGTGCTTTAATAAAACCGCCTTTTTTTGCACTGAAGATGTCTCAAGAATTCTTGCTTGACCATTTGCTTCTGAACCCCAACATTTCACATCATTTTCTTTCTGCTTCCTCTTCTTGCCCCATGACATGGCTGCGTTTCTCAAGCTGTGTGCTTCATAGCACCAGGCAGACTGACTCCTTGCTGTGGCTGATAACCATTTAAAGTACTTGTAGCTGCTTTTCTGCTCAGCACTCACTACCCAGCAACTTGGTTGGAACACTATGTCAACAAGAATTACATAACACAAGCAAAGTTGCACAAAAACCATAATGGCCATCTGCATTGCCAAATAAATTGAGCAATGATTTTCTACATCCTGATAACTCCTCTTGGATAACGAGTCATGCTTTTAAAAATTGGCTATGAAAAACAAGTGACTCAGGGGCAATTTATGAACAGTCCCAGAGCCCTTCCTCTTATTGTTTCTCTTCTAGGGAATGATCTTCCTAACGATGCTTGGGTAGTATGGGATCTTTGGTTGAGCTAACCCAGAATTCATGTTTGGATGTGTCTGATGCACGCATGAGCCTGTATGTTGCCACCTACCTGAGTTGGTTTGTACTGAGGAAGGAAACTGGAGAAGTAGGTTTGCATGTGGGCACTTGGGGGAAAGCAGTGTGGGTGGGGAGAAGGAAGACAGGGGAGGCACGACGTGCCTGCTTTGTTAACTTGATTTGAGCTCTTGGAAGAGAAGGGGCTTTAGACAGAGGCAGAAAAAGTGGATTTCAAGGAGTTTGTGAGATTTGGGGGCATTAGATCATTGTTTTGATGCCCGGATGACAGCAGGAGCCATGGAGACGGGAAGAGAATGATTTCCTTGTCAGCATGGCCTCCACTAATTACTAAGTAAAAGCAACATAGAGGGCCAAACTGCACTGACACTGTGAAGATAAAATCTTGTATTGGTAAAAATGGTAAAAATTCTCGTACGGTAAAACCCTGTCATCATCGTGCTATGAACAGAGTCCAAAAATGAAATAGTTTAATACAAGGACATGCTTTTGCAGGTTTAATGAAGTGGAAGTGTGGTTGTGAGAAGGATGAGCCTCAACTGCCAGCTGTGTTGAAACTGAATTTGTTTCACTGCATGCATATTTGTATGTAAGTTGTTATAAGTCCTAATGGATACAATTTGTAAAGGTGGTGGGGAAGGGGAAGCCCCCTGAATGAAGGAAAGAATTATGTGAGTGTATTAGAATGGATGTTTCTGTATTGTAGGATTTGGGGTGATATTTTTTCCCCATGTTGGTATTTTCAAAATTTTTTATGACCAAAATACAGTGGTTTTCTCAGCTAAAAATTTTATTTTTATTTTAAAATATACATAGGAAATCTCATTTTATATAAAAAAGTGAAAATATTTGAAGATGTCCTCACTGAACAAATCCTTTTTTAAGATTTTATTTATTTATTTATTTATTTGCCAGAGAGAGAGAGAGAGAGTGAGAGAGAGCGAGCACACAAGCAGGCAGAGTGGCAGGCAGAGGTGGAGAGAGAAGTAGGCTCCCTGTGGAGCAAGGAGCCCGATGCGGGACTCAATCCCAGGACCCTGGTTTCATGACCTGAGCCAAAGGCAGTGGCTTAACCAACTGAGCTACCCAGGCATCCCCTGAGCAAATCCTTTAAATAGACTGTAACTAGAATCCACAGTTTTAAATTGGCTATTGTATACTTATAAGCATAAAGTATATTTTAGATAAAACTTTCTCCCTTTAAATGAACATATTGATTAACAGTTCTATTCGTTATTTTTGGACCCACTGTTACACTTTTTTCCAAAGCCTCTTCAGTGCCAAAAGCAACAGTTGAGTGTATAAATCATCCAGGGAGCATTTTTAAGATGCCCATGGTTGCTTCATGCCCCTGCCCCCCAACAAATCTGACTGTCTCTGGACTGGGATTTTGAAAATTTCCCAGAAGATTCAAGTTCCCCCTAGCCTGTGCTGTTGAAAGCCAGCAGCCTATATTAAAAAGTTCTAATTTCATAGATTGATCTTCACAGTATGACTCTATGCCCTTCTGTCTCATTTCATCCCTCCTGGGTGAACCCTCTTCTGGTCTACAATGGGTCTGAAATATCTCACCTTTTCTCTCTGTTTTCAATAAGCTTGTTCTCCTAACTTATTCCTTTCTCCCCTTCCTGTCCAAACCAATCTGTCATTTAAGGCTCAGCCCTATGCCCAAATTGGCTGTTTAACAAACACTTTGGAGAGCTTAGCAAAAAAACAAGTCACTGTGCTAGATACTGTCAAAATCTCAATTAGAAGGCTTGTAGCTATGGCCCCCAGAAGAGAGCTCACTATTGGTTAGTGGGATTTGGGTGAGTACACAGATTACTGCAATGGGCAAGCCAGATTAATACTAAGAGCCACATAGGCGTGAGTTGTATGAGGTTCAAAGAGGGAAGAATGAGCTCTATCTTGAAGCTGCTTTGAGCCATGTTGACCTTTCCTTCCTGAAATTATTCTTTGTAGCACTAATTTTGGCTCTTATTTTCTATTTTATGGATGTTTTATGTGTGTGTAGTCTCCTTAAATAACCTGGAAATCAAAAGCAAATTTGCTTGTTTTTTTTTAAGATTTTATTTACTTATTTGACAGACAGAGATCACAAGTAGGCAGAGATGCAGGCAGAGAGAGAAGGGGAAGCAGGCTTCCTGCCAAGCAGAGAGCCTCCTGCTGGGCTCAATCCTAGGACCCTGAGATCATGATCTGAGTTGAAGGCAAAGGCTTAACCCACTGAGCCACCCAGGTGCCCCCAAAACAAGTCTTGAATGAATTTTGTTTTCCCCAGAGTAGGCCCAAATAGTGGGTTGCATGGAATTGAATTCCAGGGTGGGTGGATTCCCTGACAGTACCCATGATGGGAATTTGATGGCTTCAGCAAGAGAGTGCTAAAAAAGAGACTCCAGGGGGCACCTGGGTGGCTCAGTGGGTTAAGCCTCTGTCTTCGGCTCAGGTCTTGATCCTAGGGTTTTGGGATCGAGCCCCACATCGGTCTCTCTGTTCGGCGGGGAACCTGCTTCCCCCTCTCTCTCTGCCTGCCTCTCTGCCTACTTGTGATCTCTGTCTGTCGAATAAATAAATAAATAAATCTTAAAAAAAAAAAAAAGAGAGAGAGATTCCAGGAAACCTTGCCAAGTAAACAGCTAAGTAAAAGCAGAAAGATCGCTCTTTGATCTCCAAAACTGGTCCCCAGTTCTTCCTTTCAACCAAATTACTTCCTTAGTTTCACATGGAGAATATCTGATGCTCTCAAGAGAATGAATTTGCCTTTCTCTCTGTCATGCCTTCCACACAACATCGCTTATTAACCCAGGATTAGATGGCTTTGGACATCACTTGTGTTTACTTCCCGCCTTATCTCCTTGTTCTGGTCAGTGAAACATAGTGATTAAGGTTTGTGGCTTCTAGAAGCAAATCATATGGCTTCAAATCTTCACTTAGCCACTAACTAACTACCTTCACTTTGCAAGTACGTTCATCTCTGGGCCTTTGTTTCCTCATTTGAAAATGGCAATAAAAATGCTACTACCTACCTCCTAGGTGTTCTATGAGTTCAAAGGGCTAGAGTGATCTGACAATATCCGTGTAATATATTTCACAATTCTATTGATCCAGTTTTGAAATCAGAGCTAAAAACTCTCTATTCCTCTTGCCAGTAGTTTGCTAAGCCCCCACCCCGATTACTTCCCCTGTCCAGCTCTAGCACCCCTGGGTTCCAGTATTCAGGACCCAAATGCCAGAGGCCCCCAGATACCTAACGCCCAGGGACGGCCTGTTCTTCTTTGGTTCCTTGGAATTAGTCAAAATACCCAACCCCTAGGAAGTCACAAAACCTAGCTGACATCAGCCTACCCACCATAAAACAGCCCTCCCAGCTCCGCTTGCTGACCTGGTCCTAGGCACAGCCAGCGGTGTGGCCTTGTGTAGCAGCCTTCATTTGTCGGGAGTTCTGCCTGTTGTCCGAGTGTCACCATGCTATGTCCGCCATTCAAAGAACTGATCATCATTCCTCGTGTCACATAATTATGGAATAAACTGGCATAGGTGAAACACTGATTGAGTGTTACATTTTTTTTTTAAATATAAGAAGGGCTTTTCTATTCCCAATTTCTGTAAAATTCTGTGTACACAAATGTTGCAAGACTATTCCTTTTAAGAATTCAAACTATTTAACCTTTAGATGGGAGCTAATCTCAGTAGAAAAATACCTCTTCAGTTTTAATTTAGTTCTCTTCCTTTATTGTATTCCAATTTACAGACTGAAATATACTGAAGGAAGCAAGAATGTTACCACAAAATAGGCCTCTTTGAGATAAAAATTGTTTTGAGCTGAAGGCAATTAAGAAGCCATAAACACAGAAAAAAGGGCCTTTTTTTCTGCGTGAAGGCAGGAAAAAAATCTTTTTTACTGGTGACAGACTTTTATTGGCCCAGAGAGAACTCCAGAAGAATCTGCAAACAAACCTTGTTAAACTAACTCTTATGTAAGGAAGATAAGGACCACCCACCCCTAGTCCTGAACTCCTTCCTCTTGTCAACTCTTCACAGATTCATTGTCCTTTGACCAATAGGTATAAAAGCTTCCTGTTCTGATCCCTTCTTTGGGTTTTCATTCTCTTGTGAAGGCCTCCATGGACATATTCAACACAATATGTGTACTTTTCTCCTATTAATCAGTCTTTCTCAGTTTAATTTTCAGACCCAGGCAGGGACCCCCAAAAGGTCAAGGAAAAGATTTTCCTCCTCTACAGTATCATCATGGAAAATACAATTTATACATCTAAAATGAAGCTTGGGGGGCGCCTGGCTTGGCCAGTTTATCGAATGGCTCTTGGTTTTAGCTCAGTTCAGGATCTCAGGGTTCTGAGATTAAGCACTGTGTGGGGCTTTACACTCAGCCTGGAGTCTGCTTAGGATTCTCTCTCTACTCTCCCTCTGCCCCTCCCCCTGCTCATGCTCTCCCTCTCTAAAATAAATAAAATCTTAAAAAAAAAAGAAGAAAAGAAAAGTGGCAAGAGAGGGCATCCTTGTGTTGTTCCTGACCTTAGAGGAAGAGTTTCAGTTTTTCATTGTTGAGTCTGATATTAGCTATGAGCTTTTCACATAGAGCCTTTGTTATGTAATTTCCTTCTATTTCTGCTTTGTTGCAAGTTTTTAATCATGAGAGTGCGTTGAATTTGGCCAAATGCCTTTTCTGCATCTGTTGCGACGACCAGGTATTTTTTCCCTTTACCCTGTTAATGTGATGTTATCACATTGATTCTTACATTCAACTGAACTTGCATCCTAGGGAAAATTCCCACTTGGTCATGGATACGATTCCTTTAATATGCTGTTGAATTTAGTTTACTCATATTTTGTTCAGTATCTTTTCCATCCCTTCCTTTCAGCCTCTGTGTGTCCTTAAATCTAAAGTGAGTTTCTCATAGATAGCATATAGTCGGGTCTTTAAAACAATTTTTTTTTTGTCCTTTCAACCATTCTATGTATTTTGATTGAGGAGTTTAATGTATTTACATTTAAGGTAATTATTGATAGAGAAGGTCTTCCCATTGTCATTTTATTGTTTGATATCTGTCTTGTAGCTCTTTTTCCCTTCCTTTCCTTCTTGCTGTCTTCCTTTGTGCTTCATTGGTTTTTATTATTTTTATTATTTTTTAGTAGCATGGTTTCATTGCTTTCTCATTTTCTCACTTTTTTTTTAAAGCTTTTTTTTTTTTTTTAAGATTTTATTTATTTATTTGTCAGAGAGAGACAGAGCGAGCACAGGCAGACAGAGTGGCAGGCAGAGGCAGAGGGAGAAGCAGGCTCCCTGGCGAGCAAGGAGCCCAATGCGGGACTCGATCCCAGGACGCTGGGACCATGACCTGAGCCGAAGGCAGCCGCTTAACCAACTGAGCCACCCAGGCGTCCCATTTTCTCACTTTCTATTGTGTGTTTTCTTTCTTTCTTTTTTGAGAGAAAGGGTGTGTGCAAGGAGGGGAGGGGCAGAGGCAGAGGGAGAGAGAGAACCCTAAGCAGGCTCCACATCTGACATGGAGCCTGACCTGAGGCTTGATCCCACTACCTGAGCTGAAAGAGTCAGATGCTCAATTGACTGAGCCATCCAGGCACCCCTCTTTTGTGTATTTTCTGTAGGCATTTTCTTTGTAATCACAATGGAGCTTACATAAAACTTCTTATACCTTTAACACTGCTTTTTTTTTTCTTTCTTAAGATTTTATTTATTAACTTGACAGAGAGAGACACAGCGAGAGAGGGAATACAAGCAGGGGGAGTGGGAGAGGGAGAAGCAGGCTTTCCGATGAGCAGAGAGCCCTATGTGGGGCTTGATCCCAGGACCTTGAGATCATGACCTGAGCTAAAGGCAGAGGCTTAATGACCGAGCCACCCAGCCACTACTTTAACACAGTTTTAAGTTAAAAACTTAACTTCAGTCACAAGACTCTTTACTTTTATGTCTCTCTCCCAAACACTTTATGTTATTGATGTCAGATTTTACATCCTTTTTTAGGGTGTATTCATTTCATGTATTTTATAGTTTTTATAATTATAGTTTTTTATACTTTTGTATTTTAACATCTACACTTGAACTAAAAGTGATTTATACACCACCATTACAGTCTCACAGCATTCTGCATTTCTCTCCATTTTTACCTTTACCAGCAAGTTTTATGGTCATATGCTTTTGTGTTGCTGTTTAGAATCCCTTCGTTTCAAATTGAAGAACCCCTTTTAGCATTTCTTGTAAGTCCGCTGTAGAAATTTTCTCTTTGTTTTTAGCTTTTGACAGTTTGATTATAATGTGTGTCAGTGTGGACTTCTTTAGATTCATCCTTTTGTGGGAGACTTTTGGGCTTCTTGGAACTGGATGTCCATTTCCTTCCCTAAATCTGAAAGTTTTTGACCATTAGTTTTTTTTGTGTGTGTGTGTGTTTTTAAAGATTTTATTCATTTACAGAGAGAGAGAGAGAGAGAGAGAGCATGCATAAGAGGGGAGGGTGAGGGGGTGGAGCAGAGGCAGAGGAAGAAGCAGGCTCCTCTCTGAGCAGGGAGCTCCATGAAGGACTTGATCCCAGGACCCTGGGATCATGACCTGAGCTGAAGGCAGATGCGTAACCAACTAGGCCAGCCAGGCGTCCCTACCACAGTTTACTGAACAGTTTCCAATGTATGCACATTTAGATTATTCCCAATATTTTGCAATTACAAACAACCATGCAATGTGCATAGATATTTTCATATTGCTGGGGGTGTATCTTCAAGGTAAATTCCCAGAAGTGAGATTGCTGGGTCAAAAAGTATTTACATATACACTTTTGTTATAGTAACTTGTTTGCTAAATCCTCCTCCAAAAGGGTGTACCAGTTTGTGTTTCCACCACTAAGTAAGAGAATGCCTGCTTCTACAAAATCCTACCAACAAAACAGGTGTCAACTGGATAGTATTTTTTTTGGCCATACAGAATTTTTTATCTTTGCATAGTCACATTTACAAATAGTTCATTTATTTCCTCTGGATTTTGATAATTTAATAATTTTTATAATTTCAAAGCTCATCGCTATGCTAATGTTAAAGAAGAGTTCACTTGTGTTTTATTCTACTCCCTGTAGTTTCTTTTTTTACTTTTCCTTCCTGATGCATTTGAAGTTTACTCTGATGTACAACATTAGTCATGGGTATAATTTTATTTTTTTTCTCAAATGGCCAAGCAGTTGTCCCAGCATCAATGATTACCAAAGTCGATCTTCCTTCCAAATTATTGGAAATGCCATCTTCATCATACACTAATTTCCATGTCTGCCTGCGTTTGTTCTATTCCTTTTGTCCATCTATCTGTTTATGTTCTAGTCACCACACTGTTTTAATGAGAGAGGTTTTACAATATATTTTAGTATTTGGTTGAGCTAGTCCCCTTTGTTTTTCTTTCTTTTTGTGTTTTCCTATCTATTTCTTGCATGCTTATTTTTTTAGGAACTTCAGTAAAAACTTGCCTAACTCCATACAGCTTTTGTTGCTATTTTGTTGAAATTGTGTTAATCTTATGTAGTTTGGGGAGAACTACTATCCTTATGATGTTGAGTCATCTTATCCAAGACCATGGTTTCTAAGAATACTTTTTACCATCTCAGTAGCAAGTCATGTTGAAACTATCATTTGCTCAACACTTACTGTATATTTAACAATGTCAGGTACTGTGCTGGGCATTGGAGATGTGGACAGTAAAAGAGTTTTAGATTTCACATAAATGCATATATGAAAGTGCACATGTGTTTCCATTAGAGTTGAACTATATGTGTCGAAGTAGTTAAGCCTTTAATCTATGATGTTAAATCTGGTGAGGATTTGCTATGGTTCTATTTTATTTCACACTTTTGTAAACTAACCTTTTTGCTATGTAAGGGTGTGCTTTGAAAAGGACCGAAGTGGCATCATTGGGTGACTGAAGCTTCAGCAGGACCACCTTGCTTCACAGTGGACCTACTTAGGCATCCTTTTTTTTTTTTTTTTTTTTTTGCCCCTTAATATATTTATTTGAGAGAGAGACAATGATAGTGACAGACATAGTGAGAGAGAACATGAGCAGGGAGGATAAGGAGAAGCAGGCTCCCCACTGAGCAGGGAGCCAGATGCGGGGCTCGATCCTAGGACCCCAGGATCATGACCTGAGCTGAAGGCAGACACTCAATGACTTAGCCACCCAGGCGCCCCCTACTTGGGCATTCTTAACAGCATCACAGTTACCAGTTCAACCCAGTTGACTAAATGCCGGCACGAATCCAGCTGTCTGTTTGATCTGTGCCTCCACTCCACCAGCTGGGCTCTGAAGGAGAAAACTCATCAGCAGAAAAGTTTGGTGCCATTGGCATTCATAAATCTCAACCTGGAATGGCCCCTCAACCTGCCTAGGCATGTTATTGTTTCTTTGGTCACTTTGCTTTCTCCCTCCCACAAAGACTACTTCAAACTGTCTTCACTCTCTTCACATTTCTTGTATAATTTTCCTTGTTCTGAGCAGGTGACCCCACTCCTACTGAGAGAAAGAGTAAAAGTCATAAAGTGGGAACTCTCTCATCTTCCCTCTGGATTTCCATCCATCTCCTTTCCAGCTTGTTCTGGTAAAGGAAGAGCACTTCCTCTCATTATCTAAGGTCAATCTCTCCAACATGTCTGATCCTCCTGTCATCTTTCCCCCTTTCACTCCTAACTCAACCTAATGCTATCAACTCTTTATTCTCTCTTTTCTCTCTTTATTCTTTCATTTTTGCAAAACATGTAAACCTGCAAAATCTATCATTAAAAAAAAAAACCAACAAAACCCTTCATCCTTTTTTCTCTTCTAGCAATGGCCATATGTCTCTCCACTCCTTCATAACCTAATTTCTTAAGTCATTTGATTTTGTAAGGCTAACTAGAGACACTCCTCATGAATACAGATATGTACAGTCACTGAGAAGTGGAAAAGCTTGGAGAAAATATGGAGACGTCTGTAGATCACCAGAGCGTACGTGGGTCTTGTGGCTAGATTTAACCCAAGGGGCAGGGGCCATAGGTGACACATGAGATTGGCTGACCTGTGGTGAACTGGGCAATATGAGCGATATGGCATAAGTGTGGGTCTGGAATCAGTTTCTTTATTTGAGAATTTTATTTTATTTTATTTATTTATTTTTAAGATTTTGTTTATTTATTTATTTGACAGACAGAGATCACAAGTAGGCAGAGGAGGCAGGCAGAGAGAGAGAGGGAGAAGCAGGCTCTCCCCTGAGCAGAGAGCCCGGATGTGGGGCTTGATCCCAAGACCCTGGGATCATGACCTGAGCCGAAGGCAGAGGCTTTAACCCACTGAGCCACCCAGGCACCCCTTTATTTGAGAATTTTAAATGACAACACTTACTTTGCAACATTGTTCTGGGGATTAAATGACCTAATGGGTGTAAAGCTGCTTGTCACGGTACATGCCCAATAAATTTTACCTATTATTATTTTTGCAATTGTAATTATGTTGTCAGATGGGCAGATCTGCTCAACCAAATACGAAAGCATACATATTCAACACAGAAACAAATATAAAGTAATACAACAGTCTTTTAACTACGTGTTGGCTGGTGCTTTAGACATTCATTCTTTCATAATTCATTCATCAAGAAACTTGGTATCAGAAACTTTGCTAGGGATTAGGGATTACAAAGAAGACTAAGACAAAATCTGCTGTCAATGACCTCTCAGTTTAGGGCAGGCAAGGCATAAGCACGTATTTATAATCTAGTGTGCTGAGTGCAGTGTTTGATTGACCCAGGGTATTTTGGGAGTTCAAAGAAGGAAGTGTAAAGCTTGGGCTCAAGTACATCCTGGAGCTGATTCTTAAAGTGAGTCGGCAGACGTTAGCAGAAGAAAGAGAGGAGACAAGGCAGGGAAAAGATTTTAAAGTCCCTTTATCCATGCAGTTCAACTCGAAGACTGTGGAATCTCATGCTTTGTTTAATTTTTAAAAATCGTACTACTAAAAAAGTTATTTGAAACTCATTGGCCTATTTGAATGATACCCAAAGAACAAGGCATTACATGATAATAGGAGGGTGAGTCAAGACTGTTGCATTGGGAGTGGACCATACCAGGAACTGCTGTAGGCAGAGTGACACAATGTATTTGAAGGACCCGGTGGCTGGGAGCCCAGAGAAGCTACTACCACTCATTAAACCACATGGGTGATGTCACCACGGTTCTCAGCTTTAATGGTGCGGGACGTTGACTGTCAGTGACCAATACCTCGAGGATTGGTTCAATGGAAAAATTAGAGATACATCTACAAGCTACCAGGCATTCACTAATAATCAGAAATATGAAATTTGTACAAACTCAGACATTCACCCTGACATGATTGGTACATTTGCTCCAGACGGAGCATGCTAAATACTTGTCTCTTGAGATCCTGAAATCAGAACAAAAGGAGTTCGCCAGAGGGGGCAGCTCCCTCTGGTTCACGCAAGGGGCTGAACAACATGGTCTCAGTTTCCTGTTCTGATTCTTCAAAAACTTCATCTGTTTGATTTCACAGATTTACACATTCTCATTGTTGAGGTTATTTGGAAGATAAGATCTGGAGATGGGCAGGCGTTGGACTGAGCATTAATGGCTCCTGCTGAGCCAGCATCCTGAACTGAAGTCCCCGTAAGACTTCAGGGGAAAGAAATTTGCATGGGAGCATATACCTGCCAAATGATTAGGGCCATATTGGCTTTGAGAGTGGTGTATCTCTGAATCTATGAGAGTGAGGTAAATTATATTCTTGTAAACTCAATTCTTATTTGTATTATCCATTTATGAAAAACAATTAGATGTCGATCCATAGGTAAAAGGTAGGGAAGTACATACAACATATTATGAGGGACTTTCCTATATTAAAAAAATATGGAAACATAAGTGTTTTTTATTTTTTTTGCTTTATCTGTGATTTCAAAATTTTCTAAAGATGTGCTATTTATGCAAAAAAGAATCATAAGGTAGACAAGATTATCATAAGAGAAAAAAGACTGAGTGTTTTCCACATTCACTGGAACAACTATTATTATTATTATTATTTTTAAAGATTTTATTTATTTATTTGTCAGAGAGAGAGCAAGAACAAGCACAGGCAGACAGAGAGGCAGGCAGAAGCAGAGGGAGAAGCAGGCTCCATGCCGAGCAAGGAGCCCGATGTGGGACTCGATCCCAGGATGCTGGGATCATGACCTGAGCTGAAGGCAGCTGCTTAACCAACTGAGCCACCCAGGCGTCCCTGGAACAACTATTATTAATGTAGCGTGGAGACACCAACAAGCGAGGACCACGAGAAACACTGTGGAGGAGAGGGGAAGGGGGATCCTTCAGAGAACTATAGGAGGGGTAAGGGGGGACAGAGAAAGGGATTTCTTTTCAGTCTGGGTAAAAAACTGGAAGGGACTATTTGTAGTAGAGGAATTTGAAACACTCCTCCCATTGGCACAGCCAGCACCAAAAATGTTTCTCTTGCATAGCATAATAATAATGTGGGCATGCACGATCAGAGCAGCAAGTGCTGATATAATCCATTTGCCAAACTCTCACCGGTCGGGAACTCCAGAGGATGGTCCTAGACTCCTTCGTCAGTTGCCGTGGGTGTTGTTTAGAACACAGGGATGTGCTGTTATCGCCTTAACCAACTCGCTGCATTTCAAGGGCAATCCAGCAGCCGTGGCAATATGGCATCCCACCCAGGTGCAGTGGTGGCCACTCTTTGTGCACACCCGGTCGGCTATATCTACTGAAGGCTCAGCTGCTAGGGCTCTCTGGGCATAAATCGGGTTTCTGTGACCTTCCAGAGCTAGGACCAAACCTCGAGGAGCACCTTCTCCTGTTGTCCCTGTCACAGTGTCTGACCCATTCCTTCTGGAGTCACAGACACATCTAATTCAAATGCTAGCCCTGCTTGGAAGATGCTCAGAGATTTTATCTGCTCCACTAGTACTTTTCTCATCCGTCATGTGCCCTTTCTTTACTCGGCAGGATAACAGATGGGAGGACTGTACCAGGTGGGGAATAAAAGTCCTCCAAATCCCCAAATCCCTACAAAGGCTTGCACCTCTTTCATATTCCTAGGGGTTGGAAAGGCTTGCAATGTATCAATCTCAGGTTCTGGGACAACTTGTATCTTACCTGGCCAGATGATTTCCAACACCTTATGGTGGTGCCTGGGCCTTGAATTTTCTGCGGGCTCACTGCCCATGTTCTCCCTTGCAAGTGTCCCAGCAAAGCCTTCAAGGTGTCCTGCCACAGAAGAAAATCTTCACATGTCAACAGCATATCATCAATGCAATGGGCCCATTGTACTGATGTGGGGAAGGACAACAGGGACAGATCTTGGGCTGCCATCCCATGACATATGGTGAGGCTGTGCAGGTCACCTTGGGGAAGCCCTTGAAAGGTCCATTGTTGCCTCTCCCATGTGAAAGCAAATTGATCTTATGACTTCGGTGCCAAGCAAAGGCCTTTGCTAAGTCCACACAGTGTAGTACACTCTTAGGACCCTGGCCAAGGTATCCAAGATGGCAGCAATGTTGGGCACAGCTGCGTGGGTGGAGGGTGCTACCTTGTTCAGTTCTCAGCTGTGCACTGTCATCTGCCCCAAGGCTTATTTCCAGGCCATACTGGGATATGGAAAACACCCTGGGCAGGGAGTCAAATACCCACTTGGGAGAGTTCTTGCATAGTTTGTCCTATCTCCTTTTGCCCCCAGGGAATTTATATTGTTTGACAGTTACCACCCCTTGTGGGAGCGACAGGCTTACTGGCTGGCATTTCCTCTCAGCACTGGTTTGATTACTCTAACCTAGAGGTGCAATTCACCAATACAGTTTTGCAGAATTTGACTTTGGAGGATATCAATGCCCAATATGTTCTCTGGTATTGGAGAGATGAAAGTCTCATGTTCTTGGGCAGGACTGGGGAACTCTGAATTTGCAGAGTCAAAAGGACCTTTCTGACCACAACTATTTGCCTTCCATAATCATTGATGGCGCTGAGGGGGGCCAGAAAGCTTCTGAGGGCTACCATGTAATAGAGTTCCTTGGGCTCCAGCATCCACCAGAGCCATCATTCTTTGCTTATTTCTGGAGAACTAATGAAGAGTAATTCTGTGTGAGGCTTTGGTCACCTCCAGTGACCTTCATTGGGAGCTAATCGTGGCTTGCATCCTATCCCTGGGGCATGGGAGGCACCCACCCTAGATGAGACTCTGTCCTTGAGGTCTCTGCTGTAGCACGTGAGGCATCAGGAATGGTAGAAACAAATGGGGCCAGTCTGAACTGCTGTCTGGGCGTTAAGGTTTTCCACAGGACAGCCAACACAGCGTTGGGTTGTTGGTCTGAATGTTCAGATGGGATCCCCCCAGCAATGACATCAAACCACCTTGTTTCCAGGTTACTTTCATCGGACCCTTTATGGCCTTTTGGCTTTTCCAGCTCCCTCTTTGTCTCGGGTCTTTTACAAAGCCCATCCTCATTCTTGGTACCAGTCAGTCTCCCCCAGATCAGCAGGGGATCCGCCAAGAGCATCAATGTCTGTCTCCTGACTGGGCTCCATGGGAATATTAGCAACCCCCACCAGATGCTGGGGTGGGGAATCTCAGTTTTCATTCTTACAGTGAATGTGGTCCGATCAGGGTCTTTGGAGATAGGGACATGGATGGTCTGTGTCACTTCCAACTCTCTAAGAATCTCCTTTTCCTTTTCTTTTCCTTCTTTGGCAGATCCTGCTTCAGGTATATTGGTACAAATAACCCAGGAGGACACTGACCCCCTGCAGATAGAAGCCCAGGTGTCCAATCCTTCTGTCCTCACAGCAGCAGGTAAAAGCCTCTACACTAGAGCCTTTTCTGGGGCTGGGGCACCTTTGGGATCCAGAGCTGCAACAGCAGCCTGGGCCTGGTTTTGAGCCTTGGCCTTGGGATTTGGCCAGCAGAGCCTATGACCCTCGACGATATGGGCACAAGCCCATTTCCAGAGCACAGGGTATGCGATGTAAGCAAGTTGGCTGAGCTCACAGCTGCTGCCCTTTGGGATCATGGCTTTATTAGGACCTTAGCAGCCTTGGCACATTCGCTTGTGGCCTTGGCGTTGTTGGCCTCCATCTACTTTAGGCCCTTCCTGTTGTGCTTCTTGGCAAAGTGCAGGTTCCTCAGGAAGCTGGGGCCCACCCTCTTAAGAGATTCATGTTTTTGTGATGGGGTTTCTTGATGTCATTTCTGTGCCATCTTTGGGACTGGTTGTAGGTGCCGTGGTTCTTGGATTGGGCAATGTCCGCACTGAAGCCCTGGGCTCCTGAAGTGCCTGGGGCCGGGAAAGAAAGATGAAGCTCTGAGAACTTCTTGTGCCTCCTCTCAAGATGTCCAGGGTCCCAGTGCCCAAAGAGGTCCTCCTTATTGGGCTAAGGCTAGAATTCTGCAGGCTAGAATAGTCCAATTGGTAAGGGAGTGAGGCCCTCAAACCTCCAGGTGCCAGGCAGGCACTGCCTGAGGGCAGTGTCTATGGCTGATTTGTCATTATCCCTGCCTCCTGGTTGCTCAGAGAGACACCGTGGCCCCTGCCTCTCCTAGCTGCGCCAACCACATCTGAACAATTTTCTGGGCCTTTGGTGGGAACTTGGCAACTGTATCGATAAGCTCTGTAGGAGTGCATTCTCTGGTCATGAATGTTCCCTGAATTGGGGCCTCCCCACTGTTGCTGGGCTCGGGCTTCCCTTTGTGTTTCGGGTGGGAGGGCAGGGGTGTCCCATGGGCGGCACTGTTGGTCGTCACTCTGCTTACCCTCATGCTTACCTAGCAGGCTGGGTGCAGGTTCTCCAACAGGTGTGGTAAAGCAGCCACTGTTTTCGGGTTGTCCCCATACTCACAGAGGCCTCTAACCTACGGGACCCCCCCTCCCCACAAGGAAGGGGTCCCCCCTCCCCCGTGCAGATGCCTCTTTTCCAAGGCCCATTTCTTCAGTCTCCAGGGTGGCCCAAAAACTGTTGGTTCACAAGCCCCTCGGGAGCATCCCAGGTGAAATCTGAAAGTGACCTGGCCAGCTCAAAGCGAGGAGAGCTGGAAGAAAGAGGCAGGCTGCTGCAGGCTGGTAGGGGGCAGGTTTAATAAGTGAGGGAACTTACAAATGAGGCTTGTCGTGAGGGTATGAGGCTCAAGTGATCCCTGCCCCGGCCCCCCAAATCTTGGGTTTATATGAAGGCTTCGCCTGGGTTAAGTCCAGTACACCAGGCAGGTGTTCTCATCACTACAGACACTGTCTCAAGGCTGTGTCCTTTGGTGCAGCCTCTGGAAGGGGGGCAGGCAATGGTATGTGTATTTCAAGGACAGGGTTGGAGGTGAGGAGCTTCCGACTGCCAGATCCAGCTCATGGATTAACCTGGGGTCCCGTCCTCTTGATGACCTCCATCAACAACATTTTACAGAGAATTAGTAGCATATTGATACAATAGAATTAAATGAGTATCAGTGACAAAAATTAACAACGACCTCCCCCAAACATTAAAAAATTTAAAAACACACATTTAAAGAACTCATAGATGACAGAAGAAATAAGAAGCGAACTTTGAAAATACTTAGAACTCAGTGATACTGAAAATACTACTTCTCACTGCTGGGGAGGTTCTAAATACCCATGGTATGTAGCCCTTAGGGGCTTGTCTGAGGCGCTAAGGATAGATGAAGGGGGGGGCAGGGTGGGGGGAGCTCAACTGACGACCAACAGCCTCTCATCTCAGCATGACTTTGCAACTCCCTGTGTGGGTGTGCATTTTGCAGGAGGAATTATCTGCTAAAATTGAACTTAGTGATTTTTAAGGATTCACAAAGATCTCAGGGCAGGCAGAAATCTCCTCTGATCTGATTCTTTCCATCTCCCATTCTCTAGAAATTTCTTAAAAGTTCCTAAGTCTACTCCTAATTGCCATGCCATTGAATTTTTTATTTAAATCTGGATTCTTTTTGTCCTCTGTAGTATTCGGCTCAATAGGGCAGTTCCCCATTTTCAAAATCCTCCTTTTTTTTTTTTTTTTTTTGTATTTATGATGCCACCTCTTGTGTTCTTTCACTAATTTTCATTAATCTTTCTATGACTATTCCTCCTATAGGCAGGCAACCTCAGTTTACTCAGATCTCAGCAAGGAGGTCCTGCCTGGCCACCTTCTCCAAAATAGCACTCTTTTAGGGCATGTTAGCCCTTTCTTTCTTCCTTCCTCCCTCCCTCCCTCTCTTCCTTCCTTCCTTCCTTTCTTTCTTTTTAAAGATTTGTTTATTTAAGAGAGAGAGAGCACGGGCGCACAGAGGAAGGGCAGAGGGAGAGAATCTCAAGCTGACTCCATGCTAAGCACTGAGCCTGACATGGGGCTCGAACCCAAGACCTTGAGATCATGACCCGAGTTGAAACCAAGAGCCAGATACTTAACCAACTGTGCCAGTCAGGCTCTCCTCCCTGCTTTATTTTCTCAACACTACTTAGCACCATTCGATAGATCATTTATATAGGCATGGATGTATTCTTTGTTTCCTTCACCTTTCCCTTCAGTATATAAACTCCCACAGAGCAGGAAAACTGTCTTGTTCATTTATTTGTTTTGTGCTTTATTTCCTCTGCTGTATCTCCAGTGCCTGCAATAGTGCTTGATGTATAGTAAGTGCTCAGCAAACACTCACTTATTGCATATACAAAAGGATGTATTTTCTCTCCTGATTGTCAGGGGTCAGATCACATGGCCATGAAGTTGCCTCTACTCTTCTCCCTCCTTCCAATTTGGCCAGTCTCCCATTGGCCAAATCCAACTCCAAATCCAGAACACAAAGAAGCATATTTGCTGAATGCCTGATTCCTGGGGACGCAGAACTGAGTAAAGAACGGTGAAATTTGGATCTGGGGAGCAGGAAAATGATATCCAGCCCAGATAAGTATAGAAAATATGTACCTCTATAACCTTCTATGACTGAGCGACAGAGGGTGAAGAAGGTAAAAGACACTTCGGGATTAGACAAGGATGATTAAATGTAGGCACATTTCCAGTATGACTAAGGAATAAATACAAATACCAAATAAGTAGTATTGAGAAGGAAAGTACGTAATAACTCCAAGGTTTCAATTGCATCATTGGCTTTGGGGTCTGGGCAACTTCTGTCCCAATACTGGCCTTGACTTTTAGTAACTATATAATCATAAGAAAAATCTCTCATTTTTATTGCTCCAGAGTCTGTAAGGCAGAGCTACTATTATTTCAGAATTTATTGTGGGCTAAATTAAAGGAGATCCCCAGCATCCAGTAGGCGTTTAGTAAATGTCCGAGAATAGAAGAAAGCTGGGGTCACAGACAGAAATGAACGAGTTGGGAAAAGGTCTTTATAGTTCTGTGGATTTCTGGAAAAAAGAAAAAGCTTGAGAACTCTGATGGTTAGGAGGTTTTCTGTAAAGATATCATAGATGACCACTTTTGCCATGTGTAGCCATTTTTCAGAGAATGCTATTTGATTTCCCTGCTGGGCTTGACAGAAAGGATAGAGACTTTGTAGGCAGGCAGATGTGGTTTCAAATCCTGCCTCTACCAATGAGCAGTGCCAAGTTGTGTTAAGTCCTCTGAGCCAGAGGTTTCTGTTACAAAATGGTATCACTGCAAGGATTTATGAGATAATGTTGATAGTGTGCCAAAGAAATGCTCAAATTTCTGTCCGGTCTGCCACTCTTTTTTAGTTGAACTGGACTTAGAAATCAATTTCTTTTGCCCTTTTCCTCTAAAGCTAAGCAGTCCCCGTCTCCAGCAGCCAGCTCTGTGGTCTTTGTTGAGGGTTTCATCCTTGTCCTCTGGGCCTTCCTGGCAGTCTCGGCAGGAGAGTGGAGAAAGGAAGGAAAGAACAAGAATTTGCATTCACTTCTGTAGGAAAACTCTAGTTTCTCATTGGCTTTCACTCAGACTTGTGTTTAAACTTCTCTGCCCTGTGAATGAAGAGAGCAAAAGAGGAAGCTTTGTGCCTCCCTTCAGAGACTGTAAGGGTTGAGCAGAATGTGTCTGCAGTAGGTTGAACAATGCCTCCCCCCACTTGCAAGATATCCCCATGGCCTGCCAATGTGACCTTATTTGGCAAATGAACATTTGCAGATGTAATTAAATTAAAGATTTCTAGATGAAATCATTCTAGATACTCTGGGTGATCCCTAAATCCAATAGCAAGTGTCTTTATAAGAGACACAGAAGGGACAGACATATAAAGAAGAGAAGGCCATGGACATATGGAGGCAGGGATTGAAGCCATGGAGTCCATCAGCAGCTAGAAGAGATAGGAAGGATTTGAAGGAGGCATGACCAGACACCACCTTGATTTCATACTTCTGGATTCCAGAACTCCAAGAGAACAGATTTCTACTGTGTTAAGCCATTGAGTTTGTGGAGATTTCTTAGGAGGAGCTCTATACAGTATGCAATCAACACCAATCATAATGAGTTCACATACTACTAACAATAGCTGCTCTGTATTGAGCATGAATGGAAGTTTCTGGAAGCTGCAAGGGAGAAGCTGGATTTTCATGCTATTCCTAACCTGTCCACCTTCAGCAAGCCTGACTGTGTGTGGTATGATAAAAAATCTATTTCGTCTTTGGCCCTGTTCCTGGCTGAGAACTTCCTGAGTGGTAAGAGTGGTGTTTTTTTGTATGCTCATGAGTTAGCCTCTGAATAGTGCTGGGATGAGGGCCAGATGCCAGAAAAACCGACCATGGGATTAGAGGGTTAGAACTTTCGGACCTGCCACCCACCCCCTCACTGCTGAGAGATTAGTCCAGTGGCTAAGGATTTAGTCAACCATATCTACATAATGGAACCTCCACAAAAATCCCTAAACAAGGTGGGAGGCAGTTTGAGAGTTTCTGAGTGAAACTGAACCCATCAAAGTGCTGTGGGGGTGGCATATCTGGAGGGGGGGAAGCTCTGCACTCCCCCCACCCCTACACCTTGCTTTATGCCTCTCTTCATGGACCGTTCTTGAGTTGTAGCCTGTATAGTAAACTGGTAATCATTCAGTAAAACATCTTCCTGAGTTCTGTGAGTGATTCTAGCAAATCATGGAAACTGAGGAAGGAGTTGTTGGGAGCCCTGATTAAAGGTGTGTCTGTCAGAAGGATGAGTGGTCCTCTGGGACATGTGACTGGTACCCGGAGTGGGGACAGTCCTGTTTGGACTGAGCCCTTACCCCATCGGGTCCGTGCTGACCCTGGATAGGATGTGGTGTTAGAAAAGACATCACATATCTGGTGTGGGGAAGACAAAACTCCCATGTTGATTTTGTTTTATTTATCTTTCTTGCTTTTAACAAAAGCACTATGACAATTTTTCCAGGGTATAGATGACTACTAGGTCATAGTTTTATTGGTCTTCTTTAATTTACTGGAAGAGTGGGCATTCCTGCTTCACTTGAGATGATCCCCAGGTTTGGATCCTTCTCTTAGGAACGTCACGGGAGGCATGTCAGCTCTCTGTTTTCCCTTGGAAAACCCAGCATTGCTGCCCCTTCTAGTTCATTGTTTCTGCGTTTTGGCTTTTAATATTGTGGAGGTCGGTTCCTGGTGAATCGTCTATGTGCGTTTTTCTTCAGGCCTGCCCAGAGGCCTTTACAAAGGCTCAGGGGAATGCTGCCCTCTCTATGCCAACCTGGGTGCCCGACCCATGCACTGCATCTCTGGAGGGAGGTGGAGGCAAGGACCCGGATGTCCTGTTCTTTGCCTACTATCATTCCTAGCCCTGGTGACTTCATTTCCAGGTGTCTCGATCTGAGGCCTTGGCCAGAAGTCCTCCTCTACTGCCTCTGGGAGGCCTCCTTACCTGCAGGAAGAGGAGAAAGAAGTCCTTAAGGTACTTTCCTCCACTCTAATTCAGTACCCAGTACTTTTCCACTCCTGGCCCTTCTCCCTCACCTCTGCTTGATCCTTAAGTCTGTAGGATGGCCAGAGCCTTTTGTCTCGGGCTCCTCAGCAGTGAGAAATCCCACATCTGTGCTGATCCACTGGCCCTCAACTGGTATGTTGTTCCATGGGTGAAAATGGACAGAGGGAAGGCAGAGTTTTCTCTGGTTTAGGACTCTTGCTCATACCATCGCTGGAAGTGGTCAGAGTTTTAATTCGTTCACTTCTGGCTTGTTGCTCTAATCAGCCACCCTGAAAACAGGCAACTCAGCTGCAGTCTTTTTCAGCCCAGCCCAATTCCGGAGAAATCTCCAGTCACTGTAAGCCAAATGAGATTTGAGTTAAAAATCAAATCTACTAAACCACGGTTTCCTTTCATCAAACATATGTGAAGTGTCTACTGTTTTCCAGGCACTGTGCTAGGCTCTGTGATGCAGCAATGACTGGACCATAGTCCCTGCTTTTGAGGAGGAGTTCATGGTCCAAAGAGGCCTAGAAGATAAACAGTTCATTTCAACAGTGTGGTAAGTGCTTTAGGGGCACAGAGGATGGCAGGCAGATGTTGGCAGTGGGGGAATTTCCTCCTACCCCTAGTAATTAAATGGACACAAATCAGGTGAACAGGAGAAAAAACAAGTTTAGTTTAATTTTGTATGTATGGGGCCTCAAAGATATAACACTCAAGGTGCTTTTATACACCTTTTAGACAGAGAAACACTAAATTTGTTACGTTGGTCAGACAAAGACCAATATCATATGATTTCACTCATATGTAGAATTTAAGAATCAAAACAGGTGAACATGGATAAGGGAGGGAAAAATAAAAAAAGATGATATCAGAGAGGGAGACAAACCATAAGAGATTCTTAAGCATGGGAAACAAACTGGGAGTTGCTGGTGGGGAGAGGGTGGGAGATAGGGTAACTGGGGGATGGGCATTAAGGCGGGCACGTCATGTAATGAGCACTGGGTGTTATATGCAACTGAAGAATCACTAAATTCTACCCCTGAAACTAATAATACACTTATGTTAGCTAACTTGAATTTAAGTTAAAGAGAAAAAAAGAAAAAGAAAAAAGAACCAATAAATTTGTGGAGAGCTATAAGACAAAAACCTCAGCTTGGGTAATAATTAATGAAGAAACTAAGCAGATTTTGTTTACACACCCTTCTCCGCCCCAAACTCCCTATCTCTGGTGATAAAAATGTCTCTCTCTACCTCCTGGGGCAGTGAGGCTACCTTTCTCAGGAGACATTTATTTCCTGCTTTTAGGGGGACAGGGCGGGGGAGTCAAGAGTGTCCTTGCACTGGCCGTTTCTTTATAACTTTCATTCAAAAGAACCAATATGCCTAAGTGGCATATTCGGGGGTGGCCTGCCCTGAACCCCAAAACACGGAAAGGAAGGGGAGGTGTCATAGAGTCCTGTAAGAGGAGGTCGTACATGAGGTGAATCTGAAAGGATAAGTGAAGAATGTGGGAGAGATGTGAAAACAGAAGACCCCACTAATTAGACAGCAATAGCTAACAGACCAGAGGGGTCAAGAGAGAAAAAGAGAGAAAAAGTAAAATTTTAATCGGGCTGAATGACTGTGGGGACCCAAACCAGTCTGCACAGCTTGAGAGGACAAATCTCACAAAATTCAGCAAAATTCCCGGAAGGACCCCCTACAACACATCTTACCATGCTCCCAGTGGCTGCCACATCCTGAGACCGCCCCCAGAAATAGCAGGCTGTATCCTGCTTGTCACTGTGCTCCTCAAGTTTTTGGTACATGAGTCTGACCAACGTTGTTAGATGGCACAGACTTTATGGGTTTTGCTATTTAATTCTGAGCCCAAACCTTCCCCTTTGGAGAGTACCTTTTGTTTTGGGTTTGTTTGTTGTTGTTGTTGTT
>ML103054.1:0-11817 GCA_003697995.1 Taxidea taxus jeffersonii
CAGGTCTGGGGCCGGCACCCTCCGACCCCCTGCACTGTGCTCCTTCATGTGCAAATCAGACAGCTTCTCCCTCAGGGGCGGAGCCGGGCTCGCCGACAAGATGGGCAGGTCGGCTCCTTCGGGAAAAGTCTGCTCTGAATGCGAAGGGAAGTCGGTGGCGTCCCTGGAGACGGCAACCTCCTGCTTCGGGTGAAACGCCGGCATCTTGAAGCCCACGGAAAACCGGGGCTGCTCTGCTCTCTTGGAAGCGTCTCGGCTCCTGTTTCCGAGTGCGGACGCAGAGGCTGCGCTCCCCGCTCCGGGCTCCCCGGTGTCCGTGTCTGACGCGGCAGGCCCAGGCGCGCGACCCTGGTCTCCGCTGGCGGGCGCGGTCGAGGCTGCCTCTTCAGAAAAGCGGAAGCGGAGAGGCTTTCCCCCTGGAGGATCAGAACGCAAAACGTGAGGTTACCACTCCTCATCAGAACAGAACCAGGCACAGCAGCACACCCCAAGGCACTGTGGCCCTCGCGCGCAGAGGGTGCGCGGCTCCTCGGGAAACAAGGGTCTCGCCACAACACCCTCAAAAGCGGGCCAGCTTTAAGGGCAAAAGGACGGTACTTGGGGTGGGGTTCCTTTCTTCGGCTGATGACCTCAGCAGGCTGTCAGGAGAAATAAAATCCTGACAATCCTGCAACCCTGCGGTTACTCGTTAGCAGAGGGTAACTAGTTGTGGAGACACCAAGAAGCGCCTGCCCCGCACTAGCACAAGCTTCCCGTGCCTTTCAGAGAACTCTCTAAATGCAGTCACAGTTAGGGACCCCGGGGACTTAAGCCGAGAGGACCCCAAGACCTTGAGATGCAGCCCATGGTCACACAGAGGCTGGGCCTGAAAATGGCTCACTTTGTCCAGGGGATCCCGTGGCTGCTCCAGAAATGACTGGGCTACAGGTCAGCTTCAGACTGATCCAGAAAGGGTCCCTAATGACACACTGTCTCAAGGTCCACTCTCTGGTCCAAAGCCTTGACACCAGAAGTTTCCCTTCAGAGGCAGGGGAGGAAGGGTAAGTGAGGCTACGCATCCCCGCCTTTCCCCAGAGGAATGTCCGGGATGGGGACCCTGAACTCTGCCCCTGGAGTTCCCGCCCGCAGTGCTCCTGCAAGAGACACACCCGGGTGCCCAGGAGGCCCTGCCTCAGGGAGGCCCGCCTCTGCCCAAGTCACCTGCATGGGGGCTCAGCGGCGGTGGGAGCGGCGTTCCCTGCCCTTCAGGCCCGACACTCCGAAAGCCTCCACAGCCAGGCCAGACCACACCCCAAGGGGATGAGCACAACCTGAGAGAGAATCCTGATGAGTTCGGGTGTAGCGAGCTCAACAGCTGGAAGGTGTGCGATCCTTTCTGGATATCTCAAAACTTTCCAAACTACAGTACACGAGTTCTTCATTGTGGACACGCCGCCGGACGCCCCCTGTGACCGCTGCAGGGTCAAAATGTCGGGTGCCCACTGACGGCAAGGCCCAGTACTGTTGGTCTTTAAGGATAATCAGACCCTTAAATATCTGCAGTGGAATGTAGGTATCTATTTATAAAAAATGTTCTTTAAAATTTTTCTAAGTATATTTTTGGGGGTTAAGTCTCAGGAATCCCATCAAATGGGTATTTTTTTTTAAATGTATCCTAAAGGGATCTCCATGGAAGCAGGAGGGCGTCCTTCAGAGAATGGGTTCTGACAGGAATCAGAAGGAGCACGGTAACAAACGTGCGGTGTCCATTAGTAGGTAGTGAGCCCCTCCTATGCAATTTAAGGGATTATGACTCACATAAAATGTGACCAGTATGTAGTGATGGACAAGATGGCTGAGGAGATAAGAAGACACAAAAAGGATAAATATTCCTGTCTGCACCAAAATGCTAACGTGTGAGCCACTCTGGGGATATCTGCCTGTCCTAAGTACCATGTCCTGTTCCCCGGAAGGACACTGAGCAACCCTGGGAACCTCTGCTGACAAGAGGGTACCTGACCTGGGACTAAACATGCGGAAACCTCGTGGCCTTTGTTCAATTCCCACTGATGCTCAGAATGTCAAAGTCACTTTTAAGACATCCAGAGAGAGAAACACTGGGGGCTGGGGGCCTAGTCTTTCCTGTATTAAAGGAATGCAGATTTATGAAAACACATGCCAGAGACTATGAGTCGAATTCCAAAACTGAAAGAGAGGACCACATAACCTGACACTGCACATCTGTGGGGGTTTCAAAGCACATCTGTCCAAGGCCTCACATTTTATGCTCCCAGAAAGGATTTTAAAATGTCATAGCAGGACTTCCAATACCTCTGATCAAGACACTAAATCACAAGATGAGACATGACACTGGGTCATCAAAGCCATCGATGGGGGCGGGGCAGAGCTGGTGTCACGGAAAGCTGGTTGTGAGAAAACAGGAGGGACTCCTTCCCAACGGCCATCTAACTCCTGGAGGACAGCTCAGAATGGGGAATGCTGACAATCCGCCAGCAAAGGAGGGGATGGGGGTGCTGCTGAGGAACCAGGTGCTTCTTCGAATCCGGAGCCCATAGCTCTCACGCCCTGGAGCCCTTTCCTTTGAGAGGTTCCCTGCTATGGGTCTGAGGAACCCCAGCTCACCGCAGAGAAGCTCCTCCAGCCCATCCCATGAAGCCAGTGGGCTCACTCAAGGCTGCCAAGCTTCAGTGCATGCAGGCCAAAGCAGGTGTGGAGGGGCCGCCCATGGGCCCCATGCTCCCGGGTTCTTGAGGGCCATTTCCAACTTTGCTGACAAGGGCAAGTCACCCACGGGGTGGACTTCCAGGGCGCCCATATGTCCCCCAGCCACCTGCTCCATGACCACATGGGGAGCTCGTTCCAAGCAATTTACGAGGCTTCAACAAAGGGGTTGCTGAAACTCAGCACTGAGTTTGGGGCACAACTTACCCTCCAGCAACAGGTGTGGGTGACCCTGACCACAAGGCTAAGGGTCTACAGCTGAGACACAGGCTCTGAGAGGCACAGCAAGTCAGCATCCCTGCGGGAAGCAGTAGCCACACCATCCAGCCATAGCCCCTGTCCCGAAGCACGTGCCTGGTGCAGAGCAGCCAGATCCGGACCGCCCCGGGACCCACACCTCGGTCACCACCTGACATCTGCACATCCAACAGGGTGATCACCGCTGCACACGTGTGTGTGTTTGCCCATGGGCATGCACATGGGCACACATATGTATGCACATGAAAACATGCACTGTGTGTGCACCAACACGTGCACATGCACTGGAACATACACGTGGACACATGCATCCACAGGAAGCGTGCATACCCTGTGCACACACAGGTGCGTGTACACAAATGTGTGTGCATGTCAAACATGCACGTGCGCGTACAGTGCATGCATGTGAGCACGTGTGTGTTCATGTGAAAATGTGCCTGCACGTATACATTTGTGGGTGAGCGCGTGAACGCGTGTGCATGTGAAACCATGCACATGAGTGCACACATACGTGGGCACACGCACACATTTTTCCATGGCCTGCCTCTCCTCAGCCCAAAGGATAATGTGTGTGAGCTACACATGCCTGAAATTTCTCAGTTTCTCCCTAAATAGGACCATCCTGGCAACGCTTTGAGAAGTGCAGCACTGATTAGGTTTCTGCAGCTGTGACACGTGCCCCACGCCTGGAATTGCCCGGTTCACTGTGCATGCACACGTGCTGCCCACACACATCTCCCCTGCAGACCCCCAGCAGCCCCAGAGGGCCGGTGGGGGCGGAGCCGTCACCGTTTGAAATCTCTGCAGCAACACCGTACACGTGCGTGCACACACACGCACACACACATGTGCACACAAGCACGCATGCACACACGTACACACACGCACACACACAACTACCTCAAAACAAAACACAGTGAAAGGGCACTTAGTAAGAAAAATTACTCCCCTTTGACTTTTTCTTTCTTTACTGCAATGACGTCCGTAACAACAAATTCACCGCGTTCGCCATCCCTGGTGTCCCTTCACCCTGGTGACCGCTCTGGTTTTCACCACACAGCCCTGCTTTCCTTTTTATACCGATTTTAAGGCACTTCATTCTCTGTGCCTGTTACCGCCTCTCTCCCCTTCCCTGAGCCATTAAAATCCCACAACTGAAAGCAGGCCTGTGTGCTGTTATGTCTCGGAGACGAGCAGGCCGCGCTCGGACTGGGGTGCTGTCCTCGTCCCGACGCGGGGTGCTCGCCTGGGCCGCACCCACGCTCCCGCACACGGGCTCTCTGGCTCACACCCCGATGCACTGCCTCGCATTCTCTCCACCAGGCGCCTGTCTAACCGGGTGCTCGGCCCACGGGCTTCGAGGAAGGATGCTTCCACCCGCCCGGCACGCACGTCATCACAGTCACTACTGACCCCTGGGAGTAGCCGTGATCACGCGTGTACCTGCCCACGTCCGGGGTTCTCCTGCCGCCCAGCCTCTCTAGGACCCAGGGAGGCCCTGCAGGTCCCGCCCGGTGACGCACAGGGCAGGGCTGCCGGGACCTGGCGACCCACACGCGCACCGGGGCCGTGGACCCACGGTGCAGCCACATCCAGCGCCTGACGGGTTGGGCCCCCCACAGCGAGTGCACAACACAGACAACCACAAACCGGCATTCAGCGTCAGCCTCGCGATACCCTGGGCCGAAGGGAGCACGAGGGGGCCTCTCTCAAAGGTTTTAAGAAAGGGTAAAACTTCCAAGCTATGCAAATTACACAAGGAAGAAAATCTGAGAACTGCCGCTGGGATTCTTTAAACAAAAAAAGTCGGTGGCGCGGCCCTAATTCCAGGGCGTCTTGGAAACGGAACTGTCCTCCAGCCGGCCCGGGACGGCCTCCCCGCAGCACCCCCAAGAGCTCGCTCAGCGGCTGCACCGTGGTCTCTTGCAAGGACTTTACCTAGTTTTTCCCTACTCGTTCGCACCGTGATTTCCTTCTTAACAGATAAACTAGAAGTTTAATCTCTTCCTATTTTCCACCGTCCGTCCCCGCAAGCCAGCGCCCTGACCCCGTCCACACGAACACCTTTCTACCTCCCCGTCCTTCCGGCCGCCGGAGCTCGCCGCTGCCCTGGCCTCAACGCCCTTCTCTCCCCAGGCCGGAGGACGACAGGGCGCCCAGGGCGGCTGGGCCTTGGGATTCTCATCCGGCTTCCCACCCAGGCTGTGTGCCGGAGGGGGCCCGCCTTCTGCAGCCCGCGCAGCCCAGCTCCTGGGAGGGAAGGGGGTCTGCGGGGCGGCTGCTCCGGGCGCGGTGTGCGGGCTGCCAGCAGGGCCAGAGGACATGTGGCAGACCCACACTGTGCGGCGCACTCAGCTCGGCCACATCCGTAACGAAACGTGTCCTCCTCCAGGCCCTCCACAATGACCAAAGACGGGGACAGTAAGTCCTGTGTGCCTTGGTGTGTTAATTTATAAACTAGCTGCACTTCAAAACATTTTATCCCAACTTTGACAGGGGAAAAAAAAAGACCACCCAGCACCGTAACAGCCCACGGATGGTCCAGCACGTGACAAGGCTTTCAACACTGGTCACTCAGGGGACAGAGCGGCACATGAGCCTGACTCGCTGACTGTCCAGGGACCAGATGGAATGAGGCTGCACGGAGGACTCCGAGACGTACTGTGGGCTGCAACGGTGCCCCTGCCCAGGACCAACAGGAAGGAAGGTCTCCGAAGAGGGTTCAGCGTCTGTGCTCCCACCATCATGTCTCCCAGGACCCTGGATGAAGAAATGGGACTAGACAAGTTTATCAGATCTGAGACTGACACTCAGCTGGGCGAGACAGCCAAAACTTTCAGCAATGAAACAAAGACTCAAAAGTTTTCAACAAGATGTAACAAAAGCTGAAAAATAACAGGAAATCCCATGAGGAAAAACAGAAAGCACAGGAAGTAAAAGGTCTGGCTTAAGAGCTGTGTTGTGAAAAAGACTCCAGGGCCCTAGGGGACCACAAGCCCAGTATGTTAGATCAAGAAAGCATCCTCAGGCAGACATCTAGCTGGAAGAGCCCTGCCCCGGCTCTGAGCCACACACTAAGAGGAAAGAAGACGAATGGGAGCATGTCCAGAACAGGGCTACTGGGGAGAAGCTTCTGGAAACCGAGCAATATGAAAAAGGCTTGCAGGATCTTGAACTCCTCTATCTAGACAAGGGGACTGGCGGCTGCGTACCTCAGACTCTAACATTCACTCAGTATGGGACGAACAAGGGGATGACTTCTTCATCAAGGGCAGGGTCCTGTCTGCATACTAGCATCACCCAGAGACACGTGAACCATCACGGTGAGGAATTCCCAAGCCCAGACCAAGAGCCAGCCTTTCAGGGGAGGGGCCCTCAGCCTTTTCTACAAAAACCTTGGGGTGATTCAAACTGTGGCCAAGACCAGGGAGCAGAGGAGTCAACACAGGACGAACACCTGGGAGTCACAGAGGACCTGGCCGCCAGGGAGGCCAAGGCAGACGTGTGGCCGCTCCTCCTGGGGACAGGCACACGGAAGCCCGAGTCAGCTCCCGGGAACCGAGTGACCGAGTGTCTGTGTGAGGCCCGGTGACTTGCACCCAGCCCTGTGGCTCTAGGGGACCCAGTGACGGGGACCACAAGCTGCCGGCATCACGCGCTTCTCCGGCCCCCTCGCTCCTCCGTGCAAGCCCCTTTTCTGCACATCACGTGTGAGCGAGGTTCAGGACAGAGCCCCACCTTTTATTGTTTTTTGTAAAGATTTTATTTATTCATTTGACATCATGTCTACCGGGGCCCTCGATGAAGAAGTGGGACTAGACAAGTTTATCAGATCCCAGCCTGACACTCAGCTAGGCGAGACAGCCAGTACAGCCAAAACCTTCTGCAATGAAACAAAGACTCTAAAGTCCTCAACAAGATGTAACAAGCAGGCAGAGAGGCAGGCAGAGACAGAGGAGGAAGCAGGCTCCCCGCTGAGCAGAGAGCCCGATGCGGGACTCGATCCCAGGACCCTGAGATCATGACCTGAGCCGAAGGCAGAGGCTCAACCCACTGAGCCACCCAGGTGCCCCGAGCCCCACCTTTTAAAAAACGCTTTGTCACTGTGTGAGCTGTAACCGGAACCCTGGCGCGTGATGACTGCCCCCGGAGCAGCTCGGCAGCGTGCACTCGGGGACCGCCGAGTGCCCGGGGGATGCGGTGCCTGTGTGGGGCGGGCACCGGGACAGCACCGACTTCTAGCCCCCAAGTTCTCCTAGCGGCTGACTCGTGAGCTCGGGCCGCTGCACACTCCTCTACTACGGGACTCTGGCTCTTTGCCTCTTTCCAGGTTCTTCATAATGTCTTGCCTTCCCACTCTTCTGGTTCAAACAAAATAGAAACTCCTCGCTGAGCACAAAACCAGGAAAACTCTCCCTGATGGTGGGCCTCCCTCTGCACAAAACAGCCCTGACGGACCCTTCCTGGTGATGCTCTGGGCCCCACAAGCAGCTGTGCACTGAGGGCCTCGGCAGATCTCCTGCACCCTGACCGGCCCCCATGACCCACAGACAGTCTCCCCCGTGCCTCACCCCGGGGAGCTCGGCCATGAACCCGGAGGACTACCTCGGAGCCCAACACCAGTGGATCTTACCGGACATTACCAGTTACCACCATCCATAACAGAAGCCCACAAGGGGCAGCGCGGCTGGTCTGTCCTTGCACCCATCACCCCCCCTGCATCAGGAGCCTTTCCACGGAGCCACGTCACCCGTGTCGGGGACCCGCCAACAGCCAGGCCAGCTCCTCACGGCCAGCCAGGCTGCCCTCAGGAACAGGACTAACGGCGCAGGCAGTGGGTGGCACCAAACACATGACAGGGACACTCTAGCTCATGGCGGACCAGGTGTGATCCTTTGCTCTTTGTCCCCAGGAACTAGGAGATGGACAGAGAAGCAGAGGGTGAGGAGCTCCAGGGTTGAGAGGGGACAAAACTGCAGACCATGGGGAACAGGTTTCGAATCTCTTAGTCAGCAAGACTCTGGGGGGCACCCAGGGCTCTTCACACAGAAGCCGGTATTCAACAGGTTCAAAGTGGGCTCCGGGGAAAGCAAGCTCCCCTGGGGGCCGTGGAGCACAGGGAGACCTACAGGCTCTGAACAGAGCTGGTGGTGCCCCGAGGGAGTGCCGATCCACACCTGACCATGGTCCAACCACCATGCTTTCCCCCAACAGAGCTACGGACCACTTGGGGGAACTGAGACTCTATTCTAGGTTTGTGTGTCTCAAAGCCTCCCTCCCTTTCTTTAACACATTTCTGCCCTTAAAAACCATGTGAACAAGTGCCCAGTCACCGAAGGCATGACAGGAATATTTTACAAAGTACATAACGAAGTCACTGAGATGGTCTGCAGAAGACCTCCTTGGGCCATAACGGAACAGATGTTTGACCATGAGAGTGGAGCTGTCCACCACCCAGCGGCGTGGGCTTCCCACACGCCCACAGTCACCGTCCCACCAGGCCCAGGCTCCACTCCCTCCCTGGGGAGTACCTCCCAGACCATCCTCCATAAAATAACACCCCCACACGCCCGTTCCCACCACTTGCCCTGTCTCCCTGGATCTGTCCTCCTCGGTGCTGTGTGTGGGGACGTGTCCTCTCTGCCTCTCCCCAAAAGCATCTGAGCCCCCAAAACACAAACCACACAGTAACCAGACCCTGTTCTCGCCAGCATCTGGCACATCTGCCACGAGGTAGACGTTCCACGAACACACACTAAATTAACAGATGAGTAAGACAAGTCATTTAACATCCACGGGTCATGTGTACAGAGCCCGAGCACAGGAAAGCACCCCGAAAAGTCTGAGATGAATTATGAATCAGCTCAGCAAATGCTTCTCATGGGCTTGGAGAGATGAGAAGTGAAGCCTGTGTGGGCAGTTGCCAGACCTTGCGGTCCCTGCACCGTACAGAACCGCCAACCTAGTTACCAACCTAGCTACCAGCCCACTTACCAACCTAGTTACCAACCTAGTTACTAACCCACTTACCAACTCACTTACCAACCTAGTTACCAACCCAGTTACCCAGCGCGGGTCCTGGAACTGTGGCGACCGTAGTGAGTGCCCAGTCACGGGAGCGGGGGCAGGCACGGCGCTGTTCACAGCTTACGGTGACGGGGTCCCCGCACTGCTCAGACCTGGAGAGCCCCGAGGGGACCCGCGCTCCGGAACTCCTCGGCCCACGAGTGAAACCAGACACCGGCTCGGACGCTGGGAGGACAGGTCTGGCTGGGCAACCTCCTGCGTCTCGCTCTCGCTGAAGCAGAAGGACGTCCATTACTGCGGCCGTCCCCCCGCGCCCGGTTCCCACGGACCCGAGAACGGAGCTCTCGCTTGTACCACGGGCCGCCACCTGCCTCGGGCCGGTTCGGCCGGGAGCTCTGCCAGCGTCCTCCACGGGCCGCGAGAGGGCACCGGGCCGCCGTCCCAGCCGCCCTCCGGCTCCGAGGGCCACCTGCCGAGCAAGCCAATGACTCCGCCTCTGCTGGTCCCCAAGACCGCCTCTTCGGAAAAATAAACACTATTTCTGCAACGAAGGAGAGCTGAATACAGAAGAGAGAAGGAACCGTTCTGCTGCCTGGTTCCGACGTGCGGACACACAGCCGGCAGAGGGGTGTGTGCGACCCGGACGCGCTCAGAGGACGGGGCGGGGCGTCCACGGTCGCCTCCTCGCCGTGGCCCGTGCACCTGCTGCAGGAGAAGCGGACAGACGCCACGCGGGGACAGCTCAGCGTGGCTTCTCCCGGGCCGGAACTCCATCCGGGTTGGGCGCACGTAGGGCAAAGCACAGGCCTCACGCGAGCAGCAAACCTCCACTGCTGTCTACACGGAACCCAAGGGCTCTCAAGTGACGCGATTCTAGGAGAGGAACCTTGACTCCAAGACTGGCAGCACGAGCACACGGCGGTCACGGGGAACTAACAGTGATCGCACGGTGATGCAGGTCGGCAGGTCAGCAGCGACAGATCCAGCCTGGGCGGCTGCAGCAAACAGCAGGGACAGCCCAGCACGCCTCCTGGGGTCAGCGGGCTGCAGGGACAAGGCCCCACGACAGCCAGCACCTCCCCAGCACCTCCCAGGGTCTGCGCCAGGCAGCACAGAAAGCAGGAAGAGGCAGCTTCTCCAGGGCCCTCCTGCCATCCACGGGGCGCCCTGTGCCACCCGAGCATGGGATCCCATGAGCAGCCCCATGCCCTTCATTAAAATCCAGACGTACGGGGCACCTGGGTGGCTCAGTGGGTTAAGCCTCCGCCTTCGGCTCAGGTCGTGATCCCAGGGTCCTGGGATCGAGCCCCGCATCAGGATCCCTGCTCGGCGAGGAGCCTACTTCCCTTTCTCTCTCTGCCTGCCTCTCTGTCTACTTGTGATCTCTGTCTGTCAAATAAATAAATAAATCTTTAAAAAAAATCCAGACGTACCATCTGCAGTGAGGACCCCCACGGGCGGCCACAATCGGGCAGACGGCAAGCCGCATACAGAGGTACCCGGCTGACCCATCCCAGCAGCTGTGACTTGGGAGGTCTTCACACCTCTCCTACTTGCTCCTCTTTACGGAAAAGAAAAGATCTGCAAACTAATTCCATGTATGGAGGGATTAGGGGGCATGGGGGGGAAGGGTGGGCACTTGAGACAGAAGACAGCTTCTACCCTAAACTGTACTGTGATCTGAGCTTTCCACAGCACATGGCCCTCCTCCAAAGATATCCCAAGTGCTGTGAGCCTGAAGCAGTCTACTGAGAACTACTGGACGAGAAGTCTACAGGCGCCAGGGGGCTCAGTCAGTGAAGTGTCTGCCTTCGGCCCAGGTCATGGTCCAAGGGATCGAGCCCCAAATCCGGCTCCCTGCTCCGGGGAAGCCTGCTTCTCCCTCAGCACCACCCCCTCCCCACCTGTGGGCTCCTGTGTGTGTGTGCATGTGTGTGTGTGGCTAACAAATAAAATATTTTTTTTAAAAAAAGAAAAATAAGTCTAACATACCAGCAGTTAATTTTAGCATTTATGAGTTTCTAGCAACTTTTATAATAAATATCACCAGTTATAAAATCCTTGATGTGACAGCAAGAACGTTACAGTTTGTAAATAATGCTTCTCGGCAGATTCTTCTCTTATCTTCTTTTTACGTGTCTTACAGCGGGAGAACTGGTAGCTAAAACCAGGCCAGAGTGAAGGTCTGGGGACCACCAGACATGGGGGCTTTGCCGAAGCCTGGGACTTCCTCGACAACTGATGCGCAAACATTAACAAAGAGGAAATGGACGGTGTCTGCAGAAAGTGTCCTGGAAAGATGTTTCCGTGAGACAAAGCTCAGACACAGACCACTGATTCTCAGTGAAACGAGATGACGTGAGGATCTGGCACTGGGCCTGAAAGGAGATGTAAGAGCTTTACGGCCGTCCAAGGTTTAGGGTCGGACCTAGAAAACACACAAGATGACTTTCAGCTCCATTCACGGTGGGGCTTTTCAGTTAAAACACACAACGCTGGAGTCCTGCGCCAGCGAAGCTGAGGAAAGGCAGGAAAACTCTGCCACGGGCCGGTTTAACCTGGGAGCTCGCCTTCGGGAAAACGGGAAAATAACCAGGAGCGGAAGACAGGACTGGAACGTGGGGTCGGCAGAGGGACGCAGGAGGGGGGACCAGCAGGGAGCGGCAGGGCTTCAGGAGACGGCGCAGGACCCGGCACGGATGCTGTGAGCCTGTCCAGGACCCCAAGCCCGGCACTGAGCGGGGAGCACCGGCGGGGGTCCCCTCACTCGCCCTGAGACCTCAGTCTGCCGTCTCCTGGGGTCGGTCCTGG
>ML103054.1:12217-31174 GCA_003697995.1 Taxidea taxus jeffersonii
TTATTTATTTGACAGGCAGAGATCACAAGTAGGCAGAGAGGCAGGCAGAGAGAGGAGGAAGCAGGCTCCCCGCTGAGCAGAGAGCCCCATGCGGGGCTCGATCCCAGGACCCTGAGATCATGACCTGAGCTGAAGGCAGAGGCTTAACCCATTAAGCCACCCAGGTGCCCTCATTTTATTTTTTTTAAAGACTTTATCTGAGAAAGTGAGTGAGAGAAAGAGCTCCGCCGAAGGATGGGCAGAGGGAGAGGGAGAAGCAGGCTTCCCGCCGAGCAGGGAGCCCAATGTGGGGCTCGGTCCCAGGACCCTGGGATCATGACCTGAACCAAAGGCAGAGGCTTAATCAACTGAGCCATCCAGAAGCCCCCAAGTTTTCATTTTAAATAACTGATCTATTAACATAAACTGCAAAACTAACTCATTTGCACTAATAGAAAATAGGTTTGCACTTTGGAAGCCATATTTTTATTTTTGAAGAAAAAGGGTTACAAGTTAAATACTGGATTTCCAACTGAACAAATTAACCAGCTCATATGAGAGAACCCAAAGCTTAAAATCCATGAAAGAACTTTTTCAAAAGTTTTCCTACTCCTTTACTACAAAACCTGGTTTCCAAGGTTAATCAGACACCTTGAGTCTCCACAGAGCTTCAACCCTCACCAGCAGTCTGTGCCGCCATAAACACAACCGCATTCTCGAAATCTCGGACTCACGAACTGCTTCCTGACTCAACCATGGAAACACAACACCCCAGTGGTTGCTGTGTTTTTAACAAAAATCCCACTGCTGCTCAAGTGAACAGAATCCAAGTCTGTTTTCATAGCTGCGATCCATTTAACACACCCTCCTTCACTCCCAAAATCTAACTGCAAACAACAACTCATCCATTTGAAAAAATACAAACAAATGCAAAAAGAAATCATGAAACGACGATTTACAAACCATGCTCTGAGCAGCAACGACATTCCCGCCCAACACAACTAGCGGGAAAGTAAATCAAATCTTCCACGGACGGTCAAAGGAACTGCCGGAAAGAAGGTCCTTCTACCACGTCTGGATTTGGGAATGTCACCACGGGAGGAGAGAGGACGGAAAGGCGCAGGACAGCTCGGCACCGGGCGCCCCTTCCCCGTCCCCCTCGGGCGGTCCTGACCTTGCTCACGGGACGGGAGCCCAGAGTCGCTGTCGGGGCGACCAAGAAAGTGCTCCTGAGTTCACCTGCTCTGTCTCACAAGAAGTGCTTCAGGACTCGGGACGGGGGGACGCCGGAGAAGACGGCGCTGCTCAGCTCCCGCACAAGAAGGGGGACTACACGCACAAGTTCGCAGGCACGCGGTTTAGAAGCTTCCCACCACTTCCTTATCCAAAAAATATAAAACCCAAATGCTGGGTATTTCCAAAGAAATTATAATGATCTTTAAAAAAAATCCGATTATCCGCCGGCATAGTCTTTGGACCTAAAAACAGACCTGGGGAAGGCAGGTCCTCCCCGGAGCAGGGCCTGGGTGGGCACAGGCGCTGTGCGGGCCGCCCGCCACTAGATGGCGCCGGCGCACAACCTATAAGCCCAGGCTCGGCCGGCTCCGTGTGTGGTCCCCGAGCCAGAAATGGGACCGAGATAGAGACCTCTGGACAACACAATTTATTAGCAGCAGATGCACACCAGGAACGTGCTTTCAAGTCTGGTCAACATAATCGTGGCGTTTCTTCTGAAAGGGCTTCATC
The DNA here is from genome assembly GCA_003697995.1 of Taxidea taxus jeffersonii. NCBI lineage: Eukaryota > Metazoa > Chordata > Mammalia > Carnivora > Mustelidae > Taxidea > Taxidea taxus. The sequence goes on from ML103054.1 coordinate 13,943, forward strand.
AGCATTGGGAGTAGATCATCAAAAGGTCTTCAAGCATCTTACATCTGTGTTTGCTGGTCGGGACGCAGGGCGGCTGGAATGCGAGGGCTTTAACCTACCGACGCACTGGAAGCTTGTGGCAACACCAAGTCAGACCGAGGAACGTTTCTCTCTGCCTTAGACTCTGGGGGACTGGACCTGCAAATGTCCAACTTGCGGGAACTTAATTTAATGATCCAGCAGCTGACTTAAATGACTTGGGTCCTTCAGCAAAAGACCTGAAAATCCTCCTCAGCAGATACTTTCACCCTGACCCTGACTTTGAAGCAGTTCCTTTCAAAGTTAAAACAGAAGCGGTTTCCAGGGCTGCGAGTGCCATATCGTCTAAGAAGGGGGGAGGGGCTGAGTCCTTGACCCTCTAGAGGCAAGTCTGGAGGCCGAGCTCTAGTCGCAGGATCGCGCTGTCTCCGACTGAAAATTCCCTCATGCAGTGGGAGCCCGCTCGGGCCCCCGCCCTCATGCAGCAGGTAAGGTCTGCACATCTGTTCGTGTCCCCCATTCGGCTCTGTGCTGGACACAGCTACCGGGGCTGCGAGCTGGAGAAGCAGGAATCATCATTTAACACTGTGTGCAGAAGGGAGGCGATGAGCTGGAAACATTTCTACAGCTGCTTCCTCCCTCAGTTAGTCCCCCGGTGGGGCCATCCTGCACCTGCCCAGGTGACCCACCATGGAGTACCCCCGGAAAATCGTGACCACGCCTCACGCCACATGGGACCGGTGCCAAGCCGCCACGTTTCTGGCCTTTCCCCACCCACACTCACTTTCCAACATCGGGAGGGCCTGACCAGGGCCGTGTGGGCAGCCGTATGCAAGGCCGGGTTCAGGGGACAGGCCTGGGGTGGGGGTGGCGGGCAGGTCATCTGCCACAGCACCTGGAAAGACAGGAACACTTCAAAGGAGAGCACGGTCCCCAGTATGCATGGCGTGGCAGGATGTCCTACGTCTTTCCACAAACAGAATCTTGTGTCTAATTTAAAATCACCCCCCTCTTTAGGCGATGTCCTATGTATCTTCTGACAAGATGCGCCGATGAGCCCCGGGGATGGCTTCTTCCGAGCACTTGCCAGGATCCGCCCTCTAGATGCCCACGAAGTTCAAATGTCACTACTTAGTGAAGGTAAATATATAAACTAAGTATCAAGCATTCCTTCTCTCACGGCTTTAGTGGATTCCTGACATGGACGGCCCCTGCCTAGGACGAAGCAGAACCCACAAGCCAGGAGAAGGGAGGGGGCCGCCGGGTCAGAGCCTGAGTGGCTGGCGGTCTCGTCCACGCAGGGACGCTCAGCCGGTGACCTGACAACCTTTTATGGTTACAAATGCATACCTGAGAGCAAAACACATACAGACGTTCTAGCTCACACGGAGAGCTCCAACCGTTACATAAATACTGAATCTCAACAGTCTCACTCCACCACAGATACTTAGTGGAAAGAACTATTTCACCTAATAATTTAAGCAACTCTTCCCCAAATCCATCACTGGATTTTTCTGGAGTCTCAGGCGGGCCGCCTAAGCCACGTGACGAGTGGTGACCATGGGGCCATAATAAGAACATTCTTCTTAAAATGCAAAAAGGAACAAAAGAGCTCATGCACGTTCCTCCTTTGCGAACTTCTCCATCCCTGACTTTTCGTTTTTTCTCATTTCTGGTGACAGGCGGGAACTACGCCCCCTTCCCGTGGCTCTTCCGTTTTGCTCCCGAACGACAGCTCTTGCCAACCTGCCCAGTTTTAGAAAGTCAAGACAGACTTGACTCGAGTCCCAAGCTCGAGGGAACAACGCCGCTCAAAGGATCTCGGAAAAACCCCGATTACTTCATGTATTTTCTCTACCATTTCAGTCCTACTGCTATTTTGAGAAGAAGTTGCAAAATAGGATTTCTGAGATTGTTTACTAGGAGCTGGGTGACTAAGCAGAGGCCCGAGAATCTATGAATTAAAACTTTCTTAAAGCTAAGGAAAGCGTTGCCATCAAATTCTGCTGGCTGAACCCAAAAGGACAGGCCCTGTGGCTCTGCCTGTCCCCCACCCTGCCCGGCGTCCCCGTGCTGAGAAGGCCCCGCAGCGGCAGGCTCACATGGGGGCCAGCCCGGACCGCGGCCCAGCATGGACGCCGGCTACTGGGGCCAAGGGGAAGGGCAGGCGGGCCAAGAAGCAGAACCGGCTTTTCACCCAGCCAGCAGCATGCCGCCACTGAGCTGCTCCCACATCCAGGAACACGGCCAGCTCTGCACGGGGACTCAGAAAAGCAGTATTTTGGAGCCCTGCCTCTGTGCGGGCCATTTCCAGACACCGACGGCACACGTGCATGTGCGTGCCTGTGTGTGCACGCATGGGAGATGGCACGCGTGCATGTGCATGTGCGTGCCTGTGTGTGCACGCACGGGAGACGGCACACGTGCATGTGCATGTGCGTGCCTGTGTGTGCACGCACGGGAGACGGCACGCGTGCATGTGCATGTGCGTGCCTGTGTGTGCACGCATGGAGACGGCACACGTGCATGTGCGTGCCTGTGTGTGCACGCATGGGAGGTGGCACACGTGCATGTGTGTGCCTGTGTGTGCACGCATGGGAGAAGGGCTACGGGTGGCTTCTCCGAGGACATCTGCTGTGTGCACGAGTCACACCTCAGCCGCGTGCCTCCTATTTGCTAGAGAAGCCGTCCAAGTCAACACTAAGTAACTAATTTATCTGCTCTTTAAATAAGCAGCTCAGGACTTGCCAGAGATGCCCCACCGATTCAGGAGTGAGCCAAGCACACACCTCTGTCACCACACAGGCGACGGGAGCTGCTGTCCTTACACAGGCGACGGGAGCCAATCGGATGAAACAGGAACAAACAGGAAGTAGTGGCGTAGACGCTGCCCCAGGTCGGCCGTGATCTGAGTGGCGCTCCAGAGCCTGGAAGGTTCTGCCAGCTCTCTGCACTTCACCTGTCCCGCAAAGTCTACGACCCATGCTCGGGGTCCCGAGTGACCCCCACTGCCCCCACGGGGCCACAAATGCAGCAGAACCAGACCCTCCCCAGGCACGGTGAGCTGCCAACTGCAAATGCCTGCAAATGTGAATGGAGACGAGCGTCCACATCCCGTTGAGTCCCCAGAGAACAGCGAGCACTTGCCAGATCCCCGTCGGGCACTGTGTCTCCCCTGGCCTAGAAAACACCTTTCTCTGGCTACTACGTCCCCCTCCATTTGTAACTTCCTTCTCTTTCAAAATGCTGGCGGCTCACAGTTTCATGCAGGACTGAAAAAGATCCACTGGTCGTGGTGGCAGAGTTGAAGCCATAGGGTTGAGAGCCATAAGCCACATCTAAAAATAGACTGCGTTCACGGCCGTTAATTATCCGAGGCCTGCTGAGTCATCCCTTCGCTACCCTGGAGATCACCAGGCCCCGGAGGCCCAGCCGGAGCCATCCTCTCCCCACGGTGTCTGTGTCCGCCTGTCTGTCCTCACCCTGAGCTCCCGCACACATGGTCCCAGGGCGACTCACACACCGCATCCACACACACACCCGACTTCCCATGACAGAGCCACAGTGTGCCTGGGTCGGGAGGACCGCAGAGGTCAGCAACTGTTCAACCTGATAATCACACCTGCGACCCCGAGTCCCAAGAACGCGGTCATGTTCCCACAATTACAAAGTCCAAAACTGAAAAGCCCACGAACACACCATTCTTTAAAAGGAGAAAACGTGTGTTGAGGCCATTTTTTAAAAAAACCGAGAGCATCAATCCATCCCCTTAAGGCCATCAGGAGACTGACCTTCAGCACCACCAGGAGCTAAGGGTCTGAAATACAAGGTCCCCTCTTCCCGCCTCCGTTCACAGACTTCTGTCCACTTCCTGGTTTACAGAACTCACCACACCACAACGAAAACATGCAACTGCAAAAAATGAAATGCTTATTTTTAGCATCTGGCTAAAAACTCTACTAGTCACATGCAATTGTCCTGCTGTCTTTAAACCACAGCTCCAGGGACGCCTGGGTGGCTCAGTTGGTTAAGCAGCTGCCTTCGGCTCAGGTCATGATCCCAGCGTCCCGGGATCGAGTCCCACATCGGGCTCCTTGCTCGGCGGGGAGCCTGCTTCTCCCTCTGCCTCTGCCTGCCTCTCTGTCTGCCTGTGCTCTCTCTCTGACAAATAAATAAATCTTAAAAAAATAATAAAATAAAACCACAGCTCCAACCGGCTGGCATCCAGAAGGGTCCCAAGCAGCCCTCTGCGCCCACCCTGGACGGCTTCCACTCTGCGGGGCTGACTGGCCACCGGCTCGCAAGTTCCCACACAGGAGCTCACCAACCCTGGGACAGAAATCATAACACTTCTACTCCGTGGTCACAAGCACGAGGCCTTCCACACCTCCCCAGAGGCTTCTGCAAAGCACCCAGGGGCCGGGTACCAATTTTTGGTGCTGACGATAAGTTTCTGAAAAGCAGCTGAGCAGATGCAGGGAACGAGGTAAGGACCCGAGGCAGGCCACCCTCCTCCGTCACCACAGAGCCAGGAGCGAGGAAGGCAGTTTAGGGGACCCTGGGCCCACCGTCCTGACTCACCTCCCTCCAACCACCACCGAGCCCGTGTCTTTGATCACTACAGTGTGAGTGTGCATGCGCGCGCGTGTGCACGTGTGCGTGGGGAGGGGTCTGTGCACGGGCTCGGCGGCGTCCAGCAGGGCAGAGTCTGGTGAACCACGGGAACGCTGCATCCACCCCGCCAGTCCCGGGGCAGCAAATCCCGTGTCTCCGTGAGGCAAGGAGAACACCCGGCCCTGCTTCTTGCAAAGGTTCCACACCCACAGCTTAGGCATCCAGGGCGGGAAACAGGATCAACGACCCTAACTTTCCTTGAAAGCACCTCATGGAGTGGCTTCCCCGCACCACCGCAAGGACACAAGCCAGCAGCTCCCTGGGGACATGGGTTCCACAGAACAGGGTCTGCAGAGGCACCACAGATCAAAGGACACCTCAAGGCCTGACCCCCCCCTTGGCAGACACCCTTCCAGCACGTTCCAACAGGGTCTCGGCGCTGCTGAAACGTGAGGGGCAGGGACCGACCGTTGAAGGAGTGCGTGTGCACGGGCGCTGCCTAATCATGGGACACTCGGGGGTTGGGTAAAACTACGAGGTGCTCAAGGAGTCTACAAAGTGGCAAATGACATACCTTCCGAGGGAACAAAGAGCAGAGCATAGCATCCCTTTAATCCATCCCTCTGCTGGGCCCCTCCCGCCGTGTCCCCCCACCTGCGCCCCCTCACCCCGCGCCCCCTGCCGTGCCCCACTTACTCTGTCCTAAGCTATCAGACCCACATGGTGGGTCTTGAGGATGACCCAGCCCCCGGGAGCTGTCTGGCAATGTCTGGAGACAGTCTGGGTTGTCTCTGGGGTTGAGGGCTGCTGGCATCTAGGGCTGGGGACCAGAGACACTGCAAAACACCCCTCAGTGCCCAGGACAGCCACCAGCTCAGAAGTGAACAGCATGAGGCTGAGAAGCCCTTGGCCAGAGCCCAGATCTCCCGGACGGCGCCTGGGGCACAGCACTCTCTACAGAACAGGAGCCCCAGCAAAGGCTCAAGCGGTCCCAGGCAGGCTGGCCTGCTGATGGGGGACAGGGGGCCCCCGAGGCCTCCAAGAGTGATGAGACACGCTCAAAGCAGCCAGGAGGGTGGGCCAACAGCAGACCAGAAGGGGACAGTCCCCATAGGCGCGCAGACCAGGAGGGGAGGCCTGAGGACCGAGGAGGCAGGCACCCGGACTGAGAGCAGGGCACGCGAGGAGGTGTGCAGACGAGAGGGGCGGGGTCGGCAGAGGAGGCCAGGACAGCCTGACATCCACCGGCTCTCGGTCCCCTTTTATCTTCCGGACACTCAAGCATGTTGTGATGATCCAACAGCAGGTCTACTCAGTCGATTTAAAAACCACGGTGACGGGTTCCCCGTTACACAGACAAGCACGAGCACAAACCCCTTTGTGTTTTCACAGCAATCCCGTGTTAGTGTGTGACACACGCAGGTCTTACTTCAGTGCCTGGTCCTCACCCGTGCAGGGGACGATGGCCGGCCCTCTCCCCTCTCAGCTGGGCTCACAAGACAACTGCCCGCGGTCTGGAGGCCCAGCTGTAATCCCGGTGGCGGACGGGCAGCGGAGGGCCGCGTCTGTCTGACGGGCTGGGGGTCTGGATGAGTGGCGTCCACTCAATCTGGACAGCAGCCCACGCCAGTGAGAAGCAGCCGGTGGGACGTCACGTCTCGTCCAAGCCTACCCGATGCAGGACACTCCTGTCCCTCTGGGCTGGCCCCTCCGTCGGGGCGGGCGTCACCACACACATGCAGAAGTGGTGAGAAGCGTCTGTGCACACTGACGCCGACGTCACCGCCACCTAACTCGGCTGCCGCATCCTGCGAAGCCTCCAGCCCACGCCAGAAGCCTGTGCAGACGGCTCTCCCGTCGGCTGGCCTTTCCCTTCTGACGTAACCCTTCTCGGCGCCGGCCAGCAGCTTTCCGTACACCACGAGATGTGCTGATTCCCAGGAGACGGCCACGTTCCCCCTCACGGCGAGTCCCAACAGTCTCACCGACGATCCAGGAACGAACGGGGTGTCCCTCTCTTACGGACGGAGGCACGGCGCACACCGGGGAGCGTGCAGACGGCGGCCGGCACCTCCGCCCAGCCCGGCCTCGCAGCTGCCCGGCGCACGCTCGGTGCGGAAGCCGGAGGCGGGGGTGTCCTGGCTGCAGACCCACCGGCCAGAACCCGGAGCTCCCGGGGCACGCGAGGAGGGCGGTCAGTGAGCTCTGAGCGAGCCCTCCAGAGAGCAGGTTCCAGCCCGCTCTGCGGCGTCAAGAGTAAAACGGAGCAGAGCGCCGGACCACCAGCCCCCGTCGGGCGGGAAAGGCCACCCCGGGCCAGGAGGCCGTGCCCCCTTCACACTCGTGGCCTCTGGACGGTAAAACAAAGCACGGACGCAGAAAATAAAACCGAAGCAGAGTCGGACAAAGTCCTCTGCGGGGGGCACTCCTGTGACCCCGCTCGGGTCGGGTGGGCGCCAGCGGCCGAGTCAGGGGCGAAGCGGTGTGTCCCCCCCAGCCTGATCCCACACCAACGCACCTGCCGGGACCCGCCCGTCCTGCGTGCCACCCGCCGCCAGGGACAGCCGAGCTTCGGAGCGCAGCGGAGCTCCGCGCGGCCACCCGGACCCGGCAGCGGAGGAGCCGACCTGCGGGACACCCCCCGGCGGGACGCGCACCCGTTCCTGGGCACGAGCGGGAAATGGGCGGCTCGCTGCCCCCCAGGGGTGCCCAATGGTGCCCCCGTGACTCCAGGAGGGCAGACAGTGGGGGGCGGGGCACACGGGCCACGGAAGGGGGCTTTCGAGACTGGTAAACGCACGTGTGTCCCCGGAGACTGGTTTCTAGTCTCTCGCTCCCGGGCAACAACCGCACACTGTGCTCGGATCCCGTGAGGCACCAGCGCAGCGCACAGACGTCCCTGGCAAGGCTTAGGGCCGACATCTAGAACACATCGAAGCAAAGTCGACCTAAGCCCTGGGCCTCAAGGGGCGCCGGGCTGGCTCGGTCGGTGGCACGTGCGACTCTCCGTCTCGGGGCTGTGAGTTCAAGCCCCAACAAAACCCGGGGCGGGAGATGCCGGACACAGCCCTGCTCAGAGAGGCCTCACCTCCCGCCCACCCGCCAAAGCCACACCCGCGAGCCCAACACGGGAGAGCTTGCGATGGTAAGTTGACAGGTGTCATCTCCGAGACGCACACAGTGGACCTGTGTACACGTACCCGCTCCCAACACGCACGCACGGCCAGGAGACGGGAGCCGGGGAAACGGGTCCACGAAAATTAACGCCGTCCTTACCGTGTCCGTTCCCTGCGGGAGTATGTACTGCAAATTCACAAAACCCTATTTTTGTAAGACCAGAAATCCCAGAATAAAACCCTTGGATGGCCAACATTCCACTGTCAAATATAATTGATGATGAAAATTTCATTACCAAAATTAGTAAAATCCTACGACCTTCACCTTGTACCCAAAAGACTGCAGGAAATCCTACTGCCCACGCAACGCTTCTGCCAGATGAAATTTAAAAGAAAAAAGTGAAGACTATTGTGAAGGAAACAGCCAAAGCTAGTTCTGAGACACGAAACACGAGGCACTTGAATTTCACCTCAGGAAAGACGACTGTGCCAGTAGGAAGCTGCCATTCACGCACCAGAACTCACGACAGGGACAGGAGGACGCAGCCGCTGCCCGCGGGGCAGAGACACCTCTGCTGGCTGTGCGGGGAGCAGGGTTCAGCCTCCGCCCACTCCGGGGAGCCCCGAGGCGGCCGGCGGTGGGGCCGGTGTGAGCCCGCAGTCCTCCGGTCAGGGGCCCCACCCGGGTCTGGAGGGACGACACGTGGCCGGCGCCGTGGGGAGGCCACCGGGCGAGGACGTGGCGCGTGGGCCCCCGCAGCCGGCCCCTGGCTGCCCCTGGAGTGGCCGGAGCGGCAGAGTCCCCCGCTCTCAGGTCTCAGATCCAGGCATCCATTCTCCTGCGTCCAGGGTTTCAAAAGCAGTTTCAGGACTGGGGACACTGGCTGCTTTCTTTCTGCAGGGAGACAATTCTGGAATGTTCCGGGAGCCAAACCAGGAAGCCCGGCCCGTGCCACCTAAGGAGTCTATAAGCCCAGTACTACGTATGCTCCTGCCTGAGACACGGACGGCAGCTCCCAGGCCTGGAGCCCGGCAGGTAAAACTGCCTCGATCCGCAGGGGAGGAAAAGCCCGAGGCCTCGGAAAGCTCCGGCTTGCTCGGAGAGAAGGGAAGCTCTCCACTCCCGGCCGGCAGCCGGCCCCTCCCTGGGTGCCCTGTGAGTCAGGCCGGGCTGCGAGGAGGGCTTCTCCCCCGGGGCTCCCGGACAGGCTGGCTCAGCCCCCGGAGCCCACCGGCAGCGACCGTGCGGGGCTCGCGCCCTCGCAGCAGGCCGGCGCCCCGACGCCCCGCGCCAGCTCCTGCCCGCCTGCCCGGCCGCGCTCCGGGCCCTCCCAGCGGATCAGCCGGGGGAGCGCGCGGCTTACTGCGAACACGAGCTATCAGGCGCCGAAACCGGAAGACCAGCTAGAAGCCTACGACAGCCCCCTGGGACATGTTGCCATCTGCAGGCGCCGTGTTCCCGGGACAGCAGAGAAGCAGACTGGCCCACCCGTCAGCACCGTCCAAAAAACTCTCTCCAGGGACAGAAATGCCCTGACGTCTCCCGACCCGCACCACAGCCTCAAGTGGCAAAGGGCCCGCACGGGGACAGTCGTCCTGGATAATCTCACATGTCCCGCTGCCTTCCTGAGGCCCCCGAGATAAACGTCACGGGCACGCCAGCTAGGGACAGCACTGCTCTTCCTCCTGATTCCTGAGGACCGGCTCCCAAAATACGAGATTAACAGACTTCCCCCAACACCCCAAATTTCCGACAAGAAAACTCCCAAACGGTGAAGCAAGCAGGGCCTTGCTTTCATTAAATACAAGCAATTCTAAGCTCGAGCTCCTCACGGGGATCATGGATACCCGCGTCCACAGGCGAGACAATGTTTCCGGACGCTGGAAAACAGCAGCAAGAAGAAGGAGATAAAGCAAAATCATGAACATTATCACAGGCTGTTGATCCACAGAAAGGACAGAATGAGAGAAGCATTGGTTACCCCCAAACAAGTCACAAAATACAAAAACCAGAAGCACCAAACCCAACACGTTCTCAGACCGCATCCTACTCCGGCCTCAGGAGCCCAAAAGCCCAGCCCTTCACGTGGCTGTCCACCCGTCGAACGAGGGGCCAGCCGCTCGAGGGGCGCCGCATCCATCTCCTGTAATACCTGGGTGTCCCCGCCCCGGGCAAAGTGCAACACCGCACCTGCCCGTCCTTCTAGCAGAAAATGCTTAAGGAGACATCGTAGATACTTTTCAATTCTCAGACACTGAGATAAGGAAACTGGCAAAGCCCGTAGACCTACCTGACCTCCAAATCACCTGAAAATGAAAACATCTGAACCCAAGGGCATCGAGTCCTAGAGTTTCGGAGAGGACGGAATGCTCCAGCAGATGGGAGACCACCACAAAGAGGGGTAAACAGAGGCATGGCAGCAGCCAGATGTCACCAAGAGATGATCCTTGGAAGAAGCGACTCCAGTGACCGATTCCCCGACTGGCCCCGTTCCTGGGTGTGGGCTCAAGGCAGCAAGCGTCATCCCGCCCACTGCCCCTGCAGCTTCCCGGGCAGGGGGCCTGAGCTCTGTGCTGGGGACAGAGGAGCCCCCAGGCATATCCCCCTGCAGGACAGAAGTGGGCCGCCCTGCCCAGCCTCCGTCTGCCCCTGGACTGCACGTCCCCTCCCCGCGATCCGCAGGGGAACAGAACACGTCCGCACACACTCGACGAACCGACCTGGCGACCTGCAGGTCAGCCCTGGCGGGAGAGTGGCTATACAGGATCCCCCGTCTTGCTCTGAGGGCCGGCAGGATACTGGAGGAGACGGGGACGAGGAGGCATGCGGACGGAAAAGGCGGGGAGGCCAGCCGGCCGCACAGGTGCAGGTCCAGTGACACAGGTGACCAGGCCAGGCCCTCACACTTCGGGGTGACCACAGAGGCCTGGGCTGCGTTCAGTTCACGGGTGTTCCTAAGAACTCTGGGCCTCTTTCCCAGTCTTCTCTGCCGTGGTGAAAAGCCCCAGCTGAGTCCAACGTCCCCCTTTTCTGCACGCCGCCCCGCCTCCGGGCTCCCGTCGGCACACCGTGGTCAAGCGGATGGAGGGCTGCTCCCTCCTCCGACTGCGCCTGGGAAGACGAGCACGCGGAGACCCGGGTCCTCCGAGCAGGACTGAGAAAGTGCGATGCTGTCGAACTAGGGCCAAAGATTCAGGCCACGGGATCCCCTCCTGTGGAGGGCTCCCTGCCGTCCTTGCCCGCCCCCCCAAATCAAAAAGTTGTTTCTCAAATCCCTGAAGCAGAATTTAGTAACTTAGTCTTGCTACTGCAGGACGTTGAAGAGCGGCGCACACAACGTAAGCGTGCAGCCCCACGTGTGCGTGCGAGGCGGCACGCTGTGGGCAGGCACGGGCACCGCCTCAGTTCTGGCCCAAAGCCCCTTAACCGTGCGCGCCAGACCCATCCGCCGCGGAGACCCTCACGGGTCGCCAGAACAATCGGTCCACCGACCGACAGGCAAATCCTAGGACCAGAGTCAGAGAAAGATCCCTTTTCTACACAACCACACGGGCTCCAGTGAGCTAAACTCACTTTTCAGGGTTGCGTGAACAAGGCAAAGGGCAAGTTTCTAAAAAAGTGAACTGCAGGATGACTGGAATTTCTAAGTGCTCGAGCTTTCCTGTATTTCCTACCATTTTTGGAGGCATTCCCAAGTTATTTATCCTTCGTGAGACGGGCTGCCGCCCCCAGCCCGGTTCTATGCCAGCTCGGAAACGCTTCCCTAACCTGACCCGCTTCTGGCATGAGTTCAGTGTGACCGGAGGAAGCTAGAACCGAAACGGTCTTGAAAGAAGGACCTAAGCGCAGGGTACTAGTGAGCAAGCAAAAGGCGTCACGGAACCCCGGGAACGAAAACGTTCCAACACAGTCCGGACGGCCTGGCTTCATCACGTCGTTAGGATGACTGATGAAACACTCAAGTTCACAGAACTACCACATCGCTTAAAGGATTTCACATCAACTTTTATTTCTGAAAAAATGAAACACTGAAAGAGGAAGGTTGTTTTTTTTTTTAGAAACTCCTAATGCCATCAAAACCGCATTATCCTTTGCCTTTACTCCGAACAAATTCACTTTAAAATTATTTCTCACGGGGTTGTAAAGACCCGCACGCACATCGACACACTTACTGCTAAATGTTTAAATTAAGGAAGCGAGACCATTCCTTACGGTTCGGCGCCAGCATTACTAGTCGGTGGCTTCCAACCTGCTGTGCAAAATCCTACTTGTTCTGAGACCAGTCGTCGTGCCTCTTTCTGGAATAGAAAAGGTATGTGCAGTAGCACGCACCTAAGTGAGATTTCCCTGAAAAATCACCTGATTGAATGCTAGCACACCACAGTGATTTCCCTCACTTGGGGAATCTTTTTGAAAGCTTAAATGAGGTTTTAAAAGTTGGCTGATCCCAGAGCCGATCCGCTCTCGCCCTGTGTACCTGCGGACGGCAGAGGCCGGGGGAAGCGCGCCGTCAGCCTTCGTGATCCGGTGACCCTCGGGAGGGCTCAGGGCTTGAGCCGCGACCGACCGCCCGGACGGACGAGTCCCGCCGACAAAGCCGCCCCTGGGGGCTTGACTTGTCTCACCTAAGAAGGGTCACCTACTTCACAGCCGGAGCTTTTCAAGGACTTTCCTCTTGCCAAACTGGCTTTAGAATACTTACGTGAAAGGTCAAAGGAGTGAGTCAAGTCTCCATCTGTTCTGTAATTACAACGTTAACTTCTTTTCACCGACGTGATAAGAAGGATGCTGTAAACCACAGGACTCCTCACATTCCCAGCAAATATTCTGTATTAAACCCACACTACGGATCAGGGCCTTGATTCACTGTTCAAATGAAATGACATGTACACACACATATATGTACAAATAATCACTATCATCCTTGCATGCTGCACACACACACACACACAGGCTCACACACACACAGAGGCTCTGAGACGCTTCACCACCATGGACCACCTTGGTGACCAACGAGGACCACACAGCCTTGACACAGCAAAACTGGCCCAGACAGGTGAAGGCAGGAGTCTGAGATTCGAGGGTGGGGCCAGCGTTCCCCAGGCTCACTCCCTCCCTGATGACAGCAAACCCCAGCTGGGACCCCGGCTAACATCACTCAGCATCAGCGTCCCCAGCGCTGCACATGGCAAGGACGGACAGAGTTCAGCGTGGAGGGACCGCAGACAGGGAGACCCGGCAGGGCTTGTGTCTGCAGAGGGTCCCACGGGTCCTGGGCCGTGGCTCCTGAGGTCTCAGACTCAGAGGAAGGTTTCTGTGGTAGGAGTCAGGCCGGTCAGGAAAAGTTGCTGTGACAGGAAGAGTCTGCTGGACCCTTGGAGCCAGGGACCGCCAGCCTCAGGGAAAGAACGCCTCAGTGGGGCGTACTGGGAAGCAAACTTCTCTCAACTGCACAGAGAAACTGGCCGAAAGGGCCACAGGAACGTCCGTTCTCTGTCCCAAAGACCAAGCTCACTTCAGAGTCGCAGACTCAGCCCAGACTCTCCTGGCTCGGCCTCCACGCCCGAAGTGGAACCTGGATCCTTGAGCAAAAGCGCTTGTAGGAGAGCCAGCGTCCTTCCGACCGAGAAGGGTATGTTTTTAGCAGCCGTTTTGGGACCAACCACCAACCAGGTCAGTCTGCAAATGAGCCGATAACATACTGGTGGCAACCTTCTTCCGTAACTGTAAATTAAATTCACTGATTTACTCAAACAGAATAGACTCCTGCCCACGCGACAGCCTTCCCAGTAAATGTGGGATTATTCTGAATAGAAGGTCACTTCTAGCACTGCACACTGACCGCTACTCCTTCCCCAAAAAGTCAAACGTCAACTCGGGAGTGAAAGGCAACTCTGCAGGAAGACCTTCTCCGGAAGCAGCAAAGTCGCACCCGAGCCACGTGCAGGCGGCCCGTTTCCCAGGAATAACGTGTTCTTGCGCATCACACCTTAGAAAAGAACCGCGCCACTGCTTCTCTGTTTAGGCGAGGCTGGTGAAGCTGTCCAGATCCACGGTCACGCGTCCGTGCGTCTGTCCCCGGGCACGGCCGTCGCACAGGGCTGCATGTGCTTTGCACGGCGTCAGGAGCCACAAACTTCCCTCTGCATGACCACGGACCAGATCAGCACATTGCCCAAACTTCCCGCTTGCAGGTTTTTGGGTTTTAGTCCAATATTTAATCCAGTTTCAAATCCTAAAACGTAATCCAAGCCTAAATGCCAGGTGAGAGCAGTGCAGTTTAGTTCTCCTGTAGACCTCCAGGAACAGAAACCCAGCATTCCCGAATGTGGACCACGGAGATGTCACCTGAAACATCCCAGCACCCGAGCAGGAAACGGGAGGCCGTCTTTAATAAGTCATAACCACACACCCGAACCTGTACTGTAACCGAGACGAAGGTTTAAAGTCTCATATGAACTAGAACTTTATCGCTGGGGGGGGGGGGGGGGAAGCCTTTGAAAACCCACATTTCCCTCCTTTTCTTAAATACTGCCTCCTTCCTGGGTCGACTGCAAATACGTCACTGATTTTCTGCAGAAGTATCAGAAACTCCTTGGTCAGAATGTGCACCAACGCAACCTCTGAGAAGTAGTGACATATAAAACACACAAAAGACAAAAGCATGGTCACCTATTAAGTGTGAAATCCTACAGTTTTGCTAGTTATCAAGATGCAAATCAGCCTAGCAGTCAAATGTAACTGTGAATTCTTAAAATCAAATTATATACAGTTTCTTGGTAAAATAAATGTGTCAGAAAAATACAGTATTTTAAAATTTCTCTTTCTCGATGCTTTTGGGAGAGGGTTGTCCCCAGTATTTCAGCACAGGGCATGTCATCTTTCACTAACAATAGCTCACCCTGATCATGGATTACAATGAACTAAATTAAGATACAAAAAGAAAAATAGAAAAAAGATTACGTTTCCCGGATTCACCTTGTATGTGGAAAAAAAACAAGATGGAAACAAAAATCTTTAAGCAACAGCTTCATCTGAAATTACTCAGTCTCTGCGTTCCCCTTGGAAACCTACAGTACGGGCTGAGCAAGAGACAAGGAACACGTCACAACATACAAAGACTTCAGCTGGGAAGCCAAACTGAACAAGCAATGGCAGACCCAGTGTGCTGGTCAGCGAGGACAGAAGTGTCTTCCTCCGGCGATGGACACTGTAAGCACGTGAGCGCGGCAAAGGGAGGACACCCCGCTTCCCCCAGCCTGCGACCAGGCGCCTCTCTCGGGGCCTCATGAAGAAAGCCCAGCCTCGGGCGCCTGGGCGGCTCAGCGGGTTAAAGCCTCTGCCTTCAGCTCAGGCCATGATCTCAGGGTCCTGGGATCGAGTCCCACATCGGGCTCGCTGCTCAGCACGGAGTCTGCTTCCCTTCCTCTGTCTCTGCCTGCCTCTCTGCCTGCTTGTGATCTCTGTCAAATAAATAAATAAAAATAAAATCTTTAAATAAATTAAAAAAAAAAAAAAAAAAGCCCAGCCTCTGGGAGACATCGCTGCTTGGTCGCAGCCGTCCTGCCCTGCAAACCTGGCTGTCACTGTGACAAGTGACATCTCGGCTTCCCAAGACCCCGGGGGCCCAGTGTCCCGTGCTACACTCTGGGCTGTGCACAGGAGCTTATGACGCAGCAAGTTCGAGAAAGGTCTGTAAAACCGCCATCTCCAGACGTGTGCAGATGTAAGTGCAGACACAAGCCGCACGACAGACGGACGAGAGAGACCACGGACACGCCTGGGAAGGAACCGCTGGACCAAAACGGCGAAGCCCGATCGTCTCTGAGCCGCGGGAGCCCTTGTCCTTCCTCATGCGCATCTTCCCTAGGACTATAGTACACGTGACGCCCGTGGGGCAAGCACAGTAAAGACACCCATCCTCTCATACACCCTGACCCGTCCGCCTTCGTCCCTGACCCCAATGCCAGGGCGTCACTGCTGGGCGCCAGGCCCGGTGCACAAGTGAGCTGTCAGTGAAGGTCCGCCCGGCCAGGGACCCAGGGACGCGACCCGGCTCCAGGGGCTGCGACGGTCTTGTCCATCCTCTGTTCGACCCCTGAATTTCTGCAGCCCCCGCTTCTCGGTGGTCGGTCCTCCTGCTCCCACGTCCTGACACCTGGGTGGGTTAGAGCTGCAGCCCGTGTGCTGGGGACGTGGGTCAGCAGCAGCACCCCTCGGTGGCCACGGTGCTCCCGCCAGAGGCCCCCGCCACGGCCTGCCCGCTGCTGCGTGGGCACAGGCCACACAGCTGAGCTCCGGAGAGGTAGCCTGTTGAGCCTCGAATGGCGGGAAAATGCCAGATGTGTGCGGAAGGCAACCCGCCACGTCACGGCCAGGCGTGGTTCTCAGGTGATGTGCGGATGCACCCCTGCGGGGACTGGATGGGGGGGCGAGGCCCGAGTGCTCCATCACACCCTGGAAACCCGTGGATACCTGCAACCGAGTCCTGCACCTCACAGATGACGGCGAGAACGCGGCCCGAAGTCAGCTCCTGCGCCCTTAAAGTCTCTGCTTCCGTGGCCTTTGCAGCATCTTAGAAGATACATGTAGTCACTCCTCCCGAACGTGTTACGTTCTTTTCTCAAGAAAGCATTTACAAGCTAGTTATTCAACATAAAAATGTGTTTTTTAACCGGAAAATTTTATACCCTGCCGTTAAGTTCCCAGACAAGTCCGCAGACGGATACGCGACCACCCAAAGGTAAACCGCGCTCCACGGAAGGCAACCTTGTGAAACACCCCCGGTCAAGACACGGGTGCGTCTTACAAGTTGTGCACGCTGGGACGCCCAAAATGACATACACAGACAAGAACAAAGAGGCAAGATTCCACGAGCGATCTGCCGCTGGCTGGAGCAGCAGGACACAGCGGCGTCTGACGGTCCCCAGTGCCCTTTCCCCGGACCCGCACGCGTCGGCCCCGCTCTTCTCACGGGCACCACCCACATTCAGGGCCAACCTCGGATGCAGAAACGCTCCAGGAGGGAGGGGAGTCAGAAGCAGTTCAGGAAGGGGCGCCCAGGGGACTCGGTCGGGTGAGCGTCTGGCTCTCGGCTTTGGCTCCAGTCACAGTGTTGGGGCGGTGGGATCAGCCAGCACTGGGCTCCGCGCTTGGCGAGGAGTCTGCGTGAGAGTCTCTCCCCTCCTTCCTCCCCTCCCGCTCCGAACATGCTCTCACTCTAAAATAAATAACATCTTTTAAAAAACAGAGCTCAGGAAAGGGAGCTGCAGTTATAGTCTGCGGTGACATTCAGGTCACCCCCAAATGACAGAGGGGAACCACAGACATGCCAGCAAGACAGCTCTGGTCCAGTCGCAGCCCTCCCCGCCACCCCGTGCACACGACCTGTCCCCACACCCAAGCAGAAAGCCGCGGGCCCCCGTGGGCGGTGGAGACAAAGCTGGCCCGTCCTGGGTCAGGGCTGGGGGGGGGGGGGGGGGG
>ML103055.1:0-12141 GCA_003697995.1 Taxidea taxus jeffersonii
GTCATCTAATTTAAAAAACTAGCAGTTTCAAAAGGTAGCAAGAACAACTGAATCTGACTGTCAAGAGCTGGTGATAAATTCTCCGCTGTTCTTTGAGACTGCTGAGAAAAGCTGATATCCTGAAGACTAATATTCTATCTATAAAATACTAGATGGGTTCCAAACTCTTGCAATAACATTATTAGGTGCTTGCGTTTATTAATAGGAGACTAAAAAGAGACAGAGACATTAAATCTAGATGAAATCAAATACTTTTTAAGAAAATGGAAATGTATTTACCTATAAGCATTTCCACTGGCATCCCAAGGGCTCAGCCAAACAAGAGTTTTTGTTACTGTCTTGTTGGAGGAGTGTTTCAAATATCGAGTTCAAGTGTATGCGTTCAGGGAATGTGCTTCTCCTCCAGCGGCTATTTGGCCTTTTAACTCACACCTGGCTGCTTCAGTGCCTGGCACCGGAAGGCAACTGAGGACCTACCCCTTAGAGGATCTCTTCTTACTTACCTGCCCAAGTACTCATGTAACACTGATATTCCTTAATATATTTATTGCTTCATTTCTAACCATAAATACCTTATGTGACCATTCTCCACAAACCCACTCCCTTCTTTCTTTCCTGCCACTAAGTTTTATGGCCCAGTCTTCTTCTATAAGGTGGATGACGGGCCACTGAGTTGCAGGAGAATCCTTAAATCTACCTAAGCAGGTAGGATGAGAAGCTGATTCCTGGCAGGGGGTCGGGGGTATGGTTTGACTTCATGGAAGCTGAGAGGGCATGCAACTACTTCCTCAAACTCCTCTGCTAGGCCCCACTCAAGCCAGCTTCTCCAAATGGGTTTATTTCAAATCAGTAATGCTTGAGCTGTACGTCCTAGACTCTCTCCTGCGTGTGTGGGTAGGCCCTGAGAAGGGACGTCAACATTCCCGACGGCGATGGCACGTGACCCTCATTTATCTGCAGGACCACAGGCTGTACACCTCGAATTGTCTGCTATCTGAAAGGAAGCGAGAAATCTTTCTAACTTCAACAGGGATAAAGTGAGAATCATCCCCAGCTCAAAAGCCCGCACTGGGTCACTGAAGATGGGGCTCTTTCAAATCGTTTTCTTTCTGGAAAGTGAATTTCTTCTTTCATCAGAAACACATAACCCATTTTCTGTCATATGAACTAGATAGCTAGAAGGATAAGGCTAAAAATTTAACACCCTGATGCAGCCTAAGCAAAAGAAGTCTGCAAACAACTGGAGAGCAGATAAATGAACAGCATGGTGACCTGCAAAAAACTCCAACTGCACGAAAATGTATTTACTTTCATGCCCTAGGGCTTTTTGTTCCATGTCTCTGTATTTTCATTAATTACGCTATGTAACAACAAGGCATTTTGGATCGCCATGCTCGGAATGTCTTTATCTTTTAAAGAAGAGATAAAGAAATGAAGATAAACAGAAAAGGAAAGAGTATATCACTTAGTTTGGAACCAATTTGGCCTAGAAACATGCAAGAGAAATGAATGATATGTGCAGGGAAGAATGAGTAGTTTTCCTGTACAACTGAGATAAAGGAATGATAATGCTTTAGTTGACATGATGGAATCCTCCATTTCAGCAGAACTTAAAGAAAAATAGTAAAAAACAAAAACCCCACAAAAACAAACAAACGCTTATATTCCCAACAAAATTCAAGATAGCTTTCTTAAAGAGTAACATGTCCGTGTGAATTTAAATAGACCCAACCTATAATCCCAGGTGGAAAACTGGCTTGAGGGCATTTCCGGGGTAAGGCACAGGCTTCGTGCATCCTAATGATCAAAACAGACAAATTTCATAAGCAACAAAAATCAAACATTCCCAGAAAGAACAAACTTGCATAAGCAGAATTTTAATGGGTATGTTAAGATCTAAAGTCACAGTTTAGAAATTCACTGTTAAATAACATGAGATACCCCCAAATCTATTTCAGTCCAAGACTTTTAAAAAAATGCCATTAAGTCTCATGCCTATCTTTCAAATAAAACTGCCAAGAAGCTACTCATTGATTCATAGTCACATCCTCTTCTATGTATGATCTGTGTGGCATGGAAAAGGGAGCAAAGTGTTAAAATGCCCTCCCTGATGCATGGTTCTGACAGCTTCCAGAAAGGCCCCTGGCCCAGTGTCCCTGGGCATTTCTCCTCTGACCTGGGCAGCTCTCCAAGGCTGCAAAAGCAACCCAGATAGTCCTCCATCCAATTTCTGGGGCTAGCATATTTACACACGGACTAGTCTCCTCCTGAACAGAGAAATTTTTTCCAGTTTTACTAGTAGGGGCCCTTCCTAAAGTGTAGAGAGATCTCTAAAGGGGAGGAGAGAACAAGAAATTCTTTGACACTGCTCTCCATGGGGGTACTCTCTGACCTCAACAGGAGTCATGGTGCCATGACCAAATCAGAAGAAAACCCTTCCCCAGCAGCTTCCTGACCATGCAGACTGGCTGGACACAGGGCTCCTGAGAGCAGGTGGTGGTGACCAGCCGGACTCCAGGGAAAGGAAGTCAGAGTGGCACTAGCCTGAAGAGGTAAAGCTCTGCAGCCTGAGATCCTGTCGGGGAAGAGGGAAGGAGAGTGGTAGCCCTCTATGACAGGTCCTCTCATTAATGAGAAAAGAATAAAATAATACTGGACAATTGATACAAATTTGCCATTCCCTGCCAAGAGCCAGATTTTGAGTCCAAGGAGGCCAGGGGAGAAAAGACTAGAGAAAAGAAAAGGAAAACCCAAAGGACAATGAAGGCAAAAATGAAAATTTAGGGAGAAGTGATTACCTACTTCTTTGCTTGGAATCCCATGTGTGTCTGTGTGTGTGCATGCACACACGCATACACGTTTGTAAATATTTTATAATTTTATAACTTTTCATCCTCATGCTCTCAACACCCCAGCGACAGCAAGGGCATATAACACATAGTGCGTGGCTCCAGATGTCCATCTCATTCCTAAATATGAATGAGCAGCTAAGAATTTCCAAACATGTAAGAAAGCATCTGATAAAAAAGATAAGGCATTTTAAAAACACCCAAAACAGAAGGAAACCTTCTAAAAACATGTTTTAATTTACATAAATAAAATCCACTTTTGAGGTATAGTTCTGAGTTTTGACACCTGCACAGAGTAGCCATCAACACAACCAAAATACATTACAGTTGTACCACACCAATATTCTCTCATGTCACCCCTTTACATTCAGCCTCTCCACCACCAATACTGATCTATTCTGAATCCTGGTAGCTTTGCGTTTTCCAAAATCTTATACAAATGTAGTCATAAAGCATGTAGCCTTTGAAGTGTGGCTTCTTCACTTTTAATATAGACAAATGTAGATAATAGCATCATTACTAATAGTGTTAGTTAATAATAGTCTTGTTAATAATAATGTTTTATTAATATACTTTGTTGTGATTATATGAATACTAACATTCATACAGAATGCATGCTGCATTCTAGATCTATCCACATTATTACATGTATTAATAGTTTGTTCCTTTTTATTACTGAGTGGTAGTCCCCTGTATGACTGTACCACAGTTTATTTATCCATTCACAAGGTGGAGAACAAGAGAATATTTCAAAGTTCTAGTTAATTCCCTTAGAGATATGACTGTCTATAAAACAAGAAAGGGACAGAGAATAAATCAGAGCTCATAAAAATGAAAAATAAATTAAAGTGTAAAAGTCAACAGAAGGCTTTAAAGATAAAATCTAAGAAACCTCTCAGAAATTAGAACCCGAAAAGGAAAGACTAACAAAGAGAGAATAGTTAGTGCACCAAAGTAGAAGCTCTAAATTCTAGCAGAAATGCAGAAATAAAGGAAAAAAGAAGAAAACACAGGGTGAAAATTACCAAAGAAACAGAACAAATTTAGCACCAAATTCTTGGCACCAAAGAACACAAGTTTAGAAAGGCTCACTAGTAGTCTAGAAAATAAAAATTGTCACAGTATCATGTGATTTTAGTGTAATTTTAGTGCCCCAGGAATAAAGAGAAGTTCCAGAAAGATAAGCTAGATTACAGATAAAAGGAATAATACTGCAACAGATTTCCAAACAGTAATAACAAATTCTAAAGTCAGAGGAGCAATGTTAACACCTCAGGCAATAATAATTTTACTTAGAATTCTATATCTTGCTAAACTATCAAATCAAGTGTGAGTACTGAAAACATGAAATAATTCAAATGCATATACTTCCCAAACATCTAAAGAATATGCTTCTGGAAAATGCATATATATACATGAAGAAGTCAGGGGATCCAGGAGAGGGGGACCAAAAGAAAGCCACAAGAAGACAAGGGCACCCAGTTCCAGAGATAAAGCCATTTGGACTGGGGCAAAATGATATAGGAGGCAGAGCATGTGAGAAAAGTGCAGCTGGTGGCCCTGTTGTGTTTGGATATTTGTGTCTACTAAGCATTCTGCAAGTTCTTAGAACTCTTTTCTCCAGATGACAGGGGAGGCTGTGTTTCTTCTTTGTTTGTCCAAGAACAAAGAACTCTTCCCCAGAAACAAACCCTACTGGCTACCCCCTTGCAGGGCAGGAGAAGTGGCCCATGGTGACAGGCTTGGCAATATCAGAAATGACTGAGTCAAGTGCAAAGAGGTGGACATCAGAACAAAATCAGGCTCTAGCCAGCAATAAGAAAAGGACATGGTTGTTGGACAGCAACTCACCAAGCCCCCATGGGGCTGGTATTAATCTGAAGGAGCCAAAGTGACATGAGAAAAGAAAGGAATCATCATAGTATACCAATGGGCTCATCAGTCAATTATATGTAATCATGTACAGAGTTACTGCTGATTTATGCAAATTTTGGAAGGCTGGGGAAAGGGAAAGCATGGGAGTCTTCAGTAGGGGAGCTGAACTCCCCACTGCTGTGAGGAGAAACCAATGAATGATACCCAAGAGAAGACCCAGAAGGAGATCATATTTGGACAATGGTGGGGCTGGAGATCAGAAGAACCACAAAATGATTTGAAGTCTGTTGCCTCTTTGGAGTAGGGTTTGAAATAGAGAAGGCAGGCTGAGGACTGCCCTTTCTTGTTATAAGCTTTTTATCACTATAATAAAAGTTTAAAAATTTTAAACCACAGATTCGTTACAGAATATTTAAAGAAAACGGAAGCCACGTGTGAAGATGTAAAACATTTTAATAAAGAACTAAAGTTACACACTCATTAAAAAGACCCACAGAGTGACTCTTCAGTTTTCATCTAAATTTAAAATTAAGTGATCTAAGGCGATCGCTCTATTGGATGCCCAGAAACCCACAGATTGGCTGTTCTTACCAAAACAACAAGACAGCTGAAGCTGAAGCTGAGTCAGCAGGAGGAAAAACACTCAAAATTCTGGTTTGCTCAGAGAAGAGCAGACCCTAGATTCACTAGTGACCTGAACAGGTGAATTGAGACGGCGTTCCTTCTGTCCCTGAGCTCAGTGGGTGGATTTTGAAGGAACGCTCAGCTTATTTAAGGAAGTCACACTTTCAGAAGAGATTCATAGACTTGGATCCACCTACATCAAATTTTAACACTTTCCAGCTGCCTGGAGTGGAGTGGCAACTCGGAATATCTCTGAATTACCAGCATGGTCTATCAGATGCCTTGCTACCCAGAAGACCCCTGTGTCATCACTTAGAAAGATAATAAATATCTGCCTATTGTCAGAACGCCATGTGACCACCACGAACATAAACTTGGGTCCTCCGGAAGCAGGAATAAGGTCCTCTTGAGTATGGCACCCTGTGCTTTGGATCGGCTTCTGTCATCCTCTGGCTATGTCATTGCTTGTCAATCTCAGCCTGTTTCCTCAACTGCATTTTAATGTCGACTAAAATAGCAGCTAGTAGTAGCACGTTCTGGGGAGGCTGAAAGTAAGACATGTAACACATGGGGTGGGGATTAAATAAATAATGCTATTACTGCACCGCGTGAGAAAAATATGTACAGCCTCATGGCTGATGGTTGACTAGGCAACAGAAAAGGTAATGCCCACAGGTACAAGAGCAAGTTCAGGTCCTGTGTGTTCTTGCTTGTTCCTATCAGCATCTGAGCAAAGTACCCTGGATTCACACCTAACTTTTGCAGTGGCTCTGAGCATCTTCCCTATTCCCCTTGCACTCCCCTCTCTGGCCCATTCCCAGCCTCAGCTCTAGACCTGCTCTTGCCTCCACCTCCCCTCTGCCTTTGTTGTCATTCTGCCCCTGCTCTAGAACTTACACAGCCCATTGACACAGGAAGAACATTTAGTTTTGGTTCCAGAGACGAGGTCCCCTATACAGTAAGGCACTGGTGAAAGTGTCCCTTAGGCAGAATCTCATCTTTGAAATGATGGGCTATAATCAGAGAAGACAAGAACTGGCACCATGGGCCATCTGCCAGGACAGAGAAATAGTTTCATTTTGAAAGAACAGATTTCATAATACCATTCCTTTTCAACATTCTCACCACAGCACACATTTCCTGGAGAGCAGATGCTGTGCCTAGCAGAGTCTTAGTACCTGCAAGCACTCTGATGAGTACTAGGTACTCAGTACAAGGTTAATTTTGGTTAGGGAGAAACAGGGTGCTAACTGTATAATGGAGACCATAATACGCTCTGTGCACCCCTGCCAAAGCCAAGTTCCCTGCTTGATTGGGGCCAGAGGCCAAGGGCCTACACTTTGCGGCCATGCCTTGCTCACGGCACTTATTCCCTTCAGTCCTGATTGTGCATAGTTATTTTTGTGTGCCCCACCTTCCACACCTCCCTGCCCTGCTTTGTTCTCAAGACCTGGTTGCTTGGTAGGGTGGCATCCTTGCCTTTCAGCATCTGGAAATCCCTTCACCAGACCTTTCCGGGAATAGGCATTCCATTAATCTCTGCTGAGTCACAGATAAAACTTGTGATATCTGATGGGGGTAGGGGGAGGGGCAAGCACTGCCCTCCAGGCTGTGTTTGTGAACTGTAGCCCCACTCTGGCTGCTGGGCTTGGTACTCCCCTGCTCCTGCCCCCCAGAATTTCCACATCCCTCTCAGTCCCTACAGGGTCTTGGACCAACCAAAGATGGAAATCCTCACTGCAGGAATGCCCTTCCCCCGCCCTGGTGGCATCCCCATGACCTCATCAGCCACACCAAGGTGCATACCAGGTGACAGGAAAATCTCTCTCCCACCTGCTGAACTCCACTCCTTTGTGCCTCAGAACCTCTATCAAGAACAAGGCCCCCGTGTTCCTCAGAATCCCTAAGCATTCTCTTTATTCCTTTCTTATGATCCAGATTGCTTTCTACCTGGTACAACTATTTTCTACATTCTTGTCTCTTCTTCTCTACTGGAGTTTCATCATCTTGAGACCAAGAGCCCTGCCCAGTGCCCAGTTCATCTCTGTCTCCCTCCAACACCTGGCAAACGGCCTCATCCAGGGCAGGTTCCCAGTCATATTTGGTGAAATGAATATTTAATAGGCATGAGAAATTAAAACCCTGCTACTTCCTAGCAATGGTCCTGGATTTAAACTTTCCTATAAAGCTATACAAACAAACATTCTGAACTATGATATTGGGTACTTTCTGATGATACAATTGGATTTCTGTTTGGAAACCACAAAGTGTATCTTTCCATTACACAATAGATGTGTACTTGCTTCTTTTTTGCCTATTTTGGTGTTAAGGCAATAAGTATCATTCTTCCAGGATCTACTTGACAGTCATTTAAAGAGTGGAGTTGTAAAAAAGGTCTTGTACATAAGTAAGCATTTTGTGCATAAAGCTACTCATTGTAAGTATTCTGAATATACTGCACAGAAAACACGGTAGGGCAAGATTTTCAAAGTGGAGTCAATGTAGTAAG
Source organism: Taxidea taxus jeffersonii (assembly GCA_003697995.1). Lineage (NCBI taxonomy): Eukaryota > Metazoa > Chordata > Mammalia > Carnivora > Mustelidae > Taxidea > Taxidea taxus. Next base: position 7,858 of record ML103055.1, read on the forward strand.
TCATGACCCACATTTTTAAAAATGAGAATATAATAACCATGGGTAAGTATTGTTTCCTGGATACTTTTTCAGCTAAGACTATGTGTGTATCTGTGTGTACATGCATATCCTTTCTGGATTGCAGACAAAAATGTTTGAGGAACACTGCTGCAGGGATATCTGTCATCATTTCTGCCTGCTGGGAACCAGACAAACTTCCTATTTTGGGGTAATTCTCAGTGCTGTCAGTCTCGGTGGAGGTAAGGAATCTCCATTCCATCCAAGAGGCAAAAAGAGGGAACTCCCCAACCCACTTCCTCCGGGAAAGCGAACCAGCCCTGGTCAAATGGGTGCTCTTGCATGGGGCTCTTGAATCTCAGCATGACACAAAGACACAGCCTGTGAGAAGCAGTGCTGGAGCAGAGGTGGTGCCTGGGGCAACAAGCAGGGGCAGAATAAACAGTTGGTGCAGACCAGGCAAAAGACGGGGATTTGAATTAGGACAAAGGGCGTTAAAGACAAATCCCATGAACACCTTCTGCGTGGACTTCATGGAAGAGGGGCAGAAGCGCAGGAGACAGGCAATCCAAAAGCGAGCTAAAAAGGTACAGTGAGGCCAGCCCAGAGCAAGGTTGAGAGCAGGAAGTCTGGAGCCAGACTCTCTGGATGTGAAGCTAGACTGATCAGTTGGATGAACCTGAGTTACTTAATCTCTGTGCTTCGGTTCTGCCTTCTGTAAAATGGGAACAATGGTAGTGCCTAACTCAGAGATGCTGTTCTGAGAATTAAATTAGCAAATCTATGCAAAGGGCTTTAAAAAAATGCCAGGTACCCAGTAAGCAGAGTAGGATTGTTTGTTGTAGAAATTTAAAGAAAAAAAAATCCTCTTCCAACCCAACTGCTACAGCAAAGCAGGTCTAATTTGGGGAATGAACTTCTAGTATGTTGTTCTTCTTGGGCTACCTTCACTCTACTTTTAGTTATTTGAAATTATGTAGGGAAAGGCTTTCACAGCAGGATCTGTGCACAATTTAGAACGTACTCTTCAAATATCTCACTTACTCACATTATCATTTGTGAATTTTTCCAGGGCCAAAGTTCAGTGACCCTTATTACCTGGCATCACTGGGGAACTTAGGTGTTCCATGTAAATTAATTTTCTAGCAATTGAAGCACATCTAAGAGCCAATGCCCATAAAAGTTTGAATTATGTTAATGGCTATATTGTGTAATTTCCTACTTTAAATAGTGCCTCAAAACTAATCTCGTTTTTCCATGTGGATTTCAGTAGATCATTTTAAAAGAACATCAGTCACTGGGCAAATGCTGTATTACAGCAATGGTGTTAAGGATTAAGCACTGTGGTGTGAAGATCTGTGCCCACATCTGCTCTACCCACAGGCTGCCTGCATTTTTGTTGACATCATGTTCTTTCATCCAGTTGGCTTAGGACAGATAACTTGCAGACCCCTGCGTCATCAAGTTCTGCCAATTATTCTTTTAAAAAAACAACTCCAGCATCTGACCTCCTCTCCCCACCTCCTTGGCCACCATCTTCTCTCAATGAGATCCCTGGAACAGCCTCCCACAGGGTCTCCCAAATCCTGCCCTACAGTCTAATTTCAACCCTATAAGCAAGCAGAGGGAAACTTTTAAAATACAAATTAGGTCATGACATCCCTCTCTTCAAACCCCTCCAATGGCTCTTCATCCCACTCAGAGGAAAATCCAAAGGCCTTATGACAAGTATCCCAGGAAGAAAGAAAAGCATGGACAAAGGCTCAGAGGTGAGAAAGCACAGAATTCCAGGAACCGAACACCGTTTAGTGCCCTGAGCAAAGTCGAGACAGGGAATGAGAGATGAATGTGTGCATCTGTGCACAGATCTGGTCCCCACGTTAAGCGGCCTGACTCTAAACTAAGAGCATGGGAAGCTGGTGATGGATGTTCAGTAGAGCCCTGGCACACTGAGATCTGCCATTTGGGAAGCCAACTCTGGCTGCAGCTTGAGGTGGGATGGAATGACAAGAAGGAGAGAGGCTTTGGGGTGAGCCTGGCAGAGGACAGTGACGGCAGAAGAAAGGGGGCAGGGGCAGCTCCATGGCCATTTAGGAGGTCAAAGGTCAAGCACTGGTGAAGCTCAGATCTGAGGTCAGGGATGACCTGTGAGTCTTGACATGACTGAATGGGTACCCAAGATGGCAGTGTTCATCAGCCTGATGGGAAACTCAGCAGCTGCACTGACTGGGTATGACATGAGGAGACCAAGTGTGGGAGATATTCAGGTCAACAAGCTGGAAGGAAAACAATATATGGAATCTGGTGACAAGAAATGCTGGCTGGGGGGCGGGGGCGGGTGGCTCAGTCGGTTAAGCCTCTGCCTTTGGCCCAGGTCATGATCTCAGGGTCCTAGGATCAAGCCCCGCATCGGGCTCTCTGCTCAGAGGGGAGGAGCTTGCTTCCCTTCCTCTCTCTCTGCCTGCCTCTCTGCCTACTTGTGATTTGTCTGTCAAATAAATAAATAAAATCTTAAAAAATAAAAAAAAAGAAATGCTGGCTGGAAATATGTCTTTGGAGGTCTTTAGTTTGTAGCAGGTTATTTAAATATGGAAATAGATAAAACTATCCCGGATAAGCCTACAGAAGGAAAAGAGAAGAGGACTCAGGACTGAACTCTTGAAGGGGAAGAGAAGTCCACAAGGGAGACTGAGAAAGAACGGCCGGATGGTTATGGGGAAAATAGTAGAAGCTGGTGTTGCAGGCTGTGTGCAAAGGAAATCATCATTTGTAAGCGGAGCATTCACCAGGGTCAGATAGTGCCCACAAGCTTAGGAAAAAAGTCTTGGAAATGTTCCACTGGATTCAGCATCAAGTATGTTGTTAGAGACCCTGGCAAAAACAGTCTTTGCAGAGTTCAAGCCAGACTGCAAGATGGAAGGAGAAGGGAAGAAAGCAAGAAAGAAGAACTCGTGTACCAGGCACTGCCTGGAGGAGAGAGGGAGCATCAGATAATGTCAGGGAAGAATGGGGCTGGGGAGTGGGAAGAAGGGGCAGTCCAAGGAGGTTTTCACTTCCTCCATCTTCTTTCTTTCCTTCCTTTCTTCCTCACTTGCCTTTGAGATGTCAGTACTACTCATGGTTACATTCTGACGGGAGGAAGCTATCAAGGAGACAAACAGGAGATCATCGATGCGTGAGGTTTCTGAGGAGGGGAGAGAAGATGGGACCCAGAACATGGGCAAAGTCACCTTCAGGACCCTACCCAAGTGCCAGCTTGTCAGAAAGCCATTTGCTGACACTGTGAAAGAGTCCACCCATCTCTGTGCAAGGCACTGGGTATAAAATGGAAAACAAGATGCACCCCTCCTCCACTTTCAAGGAGCTTCCAAGGGGAGTGGAGGCCACTTAACCGAGTAACGCTGACATGTCACACACAGTGTGGTAAGTTGCTCTGCTGGGACAGCAGGAGTGTGATAAAAGCATCCAGGCTAGAGTCTTCCAAAGGCCCAGAGGGGTGCGGGGGGATGTGGGGCTGACAGCTAGACAGAATCCTGGGACCATCCAGGCACAAGTCAAGCTATCAGGGTGGCTATGAACTACCGAAAATACAAATACGAAAGAAATATCCATTAGCACCTTCCTGGAAATGTGACCGGCATAGAATCTGTTTACAGCTTTCAACACCACTAACGTCCAGTTCTCATCACTCCCTGCATGTGAGGGAGGCTGTGCCAAGGCCTGCATTCCTCTCCTGTCTCCCATGGGAGCTCACAACCTGTTCTCGCCCTCAAGGAGAGAGCAGGGCAGCACACACAATGAGGAACAATGTCCTTCAGAGCTGCGCATTCCTCTCCCAGAAGCCCGTGGGGCAGTGAGTGGGTCAGGGGAGGAAATCTTCTTACTGGGGCAGGCAGTCCAGGACACCAGCACTCCCAATGAGCAACCATGCCCATGACCAAATCTCTCCATTCCTGTCCCTGAAGAGCAGGTGGAAACCATCTCCTTTCCCCTCTGCCCATTCCCCTCCCCTTCCACCTGCTGGCAAAGGCTACGCAGCCAGGCAGGTTCCGAATCCCCCTCTTCCTCTTCCTCTCCCTCCTTTTCCCCAGTTCTCACATCTGCTCCCTTTTGGATCTGAAGCCAAATGGTTACATCCATGTGTCACAGAAAATAAAACAGCCAAAATTAGCATTTCTTTCCTTGGTTGTCCCTTTCTCTGCCTGCCTCCCCTGGGCAGGTCACTGGCTCTATTCTTCCCTAGCTCAGGAGAGGTCTGGGACTCGGAAGGAGGAGGGCAGGTGCTGC